>VOQK01028673.1:17515-44603 GCA_015052645.1 Benitochromis conjunctus | reverse complement strand
ACAGTCTATCTTCACAGATGAGAGCAGGTTCGCACTAAGCAATGCGACAACATGTAAAAATATCTGGAGATGCCACGGCAAATGATACGCTGCCTGAAACATCATCTGTGAAGAGAACAGGGCGCCCTAACAGTTCTGGTGTTCTCTGGCAAGAACCTGTGAATAAGGTCCCGCTAAAGGACGTCAGGCCCTCATGCCACCGGAAACCTGTAGGAGTAAACCTGCTGTATGTCATTGGGTAGGTCTCTGGCAGTGCTTCTGTTCCTCTTTGCACCAAGTTCAATTCAATTCAATTTTTTTCCTATAGTGCCAAATCACAACAACAGTTCCCTCAAGGTGCTTTATATCGTCAGGTATACAGTAACCTACAGTAATACAGAGAAAAGCCCAGCAATCAGTCAATCAAAGGTGAATGGGTCGATCCAAATAGCCATAGTATTGATACCAACGCTGGTATCGGTATCAGATCGATACAAGCACCATATGATTGATACTTTGTTTCTATCTTCCAAGTTCAGATGTAGGCCACTGAATTGGGTTAAATTATTTTTTTATATAAAAAAAAAAATACACCTCCACCATACACTGAAAAATGTCTGATCCTTTCTGTGTTGACTGTCACGTCAATTTTATTTGTAGTCCTTTAGAGACAGGCAATTTGACATTCCAGGTCTATTCAAAATACGTGGATATAACACATATATATGTGTTTTATTGTGTTAAGTAGGTGTTGTGGAAATAATGAAAATCACAGTCACTTTGTGGTCATAATTATGACACACTGGTCTTCCCTACATAAGTGGCCTTTGCAGATTAAAAGTATCGTTACCCGTATCGGTAACACTGATTCTGTGTTTACTTGGTTCTTGATCGATACCAAGAATCGGTAAAGTTTAGATTTGGACTCACCATAGTTGCCTTTGCATCCTTGGCGAACACAAACTGCCCGATCCGATCTTTCTCCTCTCGCTGGATGCAGCGAGCGGCGAACAGCCAGTCTGACCTGCTCGGCGTCCACGATCCGCAGCGGAAAGCCCACCGAACGGAACCCATCTCCTCGCCCCCCTGCTCCTTGACATCCAAACTCCTCCACCGCAACTTCGGACTGCTCACAAGCTGCTAACGAGCTAAAGTCAGCGTGGCGCGTTGGAATATAACGTTCAGAGACGCGCGGATTTTCGCACTAAGGTATCCCGGCAGACTTTCCTGTTTACATTTTGGACATGACAGCGGTGCACATGCCCGGAAGAGCCTGGCGAGATTCAATGTCGTCATAAGTGGGCGCGGTGGAGGATTAACCAATAGGAGCAATTAAAATGGCGCGTCACTTGTGGTACCTTCAAATGTTTTCAATAGCATTGAAAATACGACAACACTACGATTCTGTTTCAATAAATAACCCCCACCGCCCCCCAATGACAAACGTAGAGCGACGATGTCCGAATGAGATAACACCAAATGCTTGTATTTTATTTAGGTCTAAATGTCTATTCTAAATCCATCTAACCTTAACCGTCTTTACGGCTTGAAACCTTAGTATCTCCCGTTTCAGACGGGGCGGTGAATGCAGCATTAAAATTGCATTTTAAACGGTGCTGTTTTGATTGCGGTTTATCTGTGTGATTAAGGTGAGTTGTTTTTACTATATGTTACCGGTGGTGTTTTATTGGAGGAGGTGAAGAGATGCAGTAAAACATGAAATTTATGACTGTTCTGACAAAAATGTGCTGAGGCGCTCTGGTTACTGATGCCTTGTAGTCATCGAAAAAAATCGTAATTTCAACGATTTGAAAGGTTAAAGAGGCTAAAAAGCTCAACCTTCGAGGTTAATTAATTAAATATTTTTTTACTTACAAGTAGGTATTTCTTGTGTTCTCGTGCGATAAGGTATCGAACCAAATATGCTATTATTATAGTAAAATTCTTGTTACAATACATTATTGTGTGCTATAGACAGATACTGACGACTCGCAGAGTATAGTGATGTTTGATGTTTTTCAGAGACACGTGAAGCATGAGCAGTATTCCTACCCATCAGTATTCGTCATAGTTACCATCGATCTCAGCATTTGCATGTCTTTAGATCGAAAGGTGACCTATGGCTGATTGTCCAGCAAAATTAGGCCAACTGATAAAAAAAAACACACCTTAGAGTAAATTAAAATACTCAACGTGTTTCTTAATCTATAAAACGCCCCCCAAACTAACTCATTGCACTTAATATACAGATTGATCCATAAGTATTTGTATGATGACACAATCTGTGTAATTTTGCCTGTCTATGCCATGATGGTGGGTTTTAAATCAAACAATCAAATGTGATGGAAGTGCAGATTTTCACAATTCATTCAAATGATTTAACATAAGTCTTGCCCTAAGACAGCTGGGATAGGCTCCAGCACCCCCCGCGACCCTGAAAAGGATAAGCGGAAGCGACTGGATGGATGGATGGATTTAACATAAGTACTGCATTGACTATAGGTATACACAAAAGTAATTTGTAAATTGACTGACAAGTGGTTTCATGGCCAGCTTCAGAGACAGTGATAACTTTAGGGTCTGCTATGGGGACATCCAAGAAAAAAAAAAGAATAAATATACTGAACAGTCCAGCAATGCCAAAAGGCCTGAAAAAACATAGAAAACAACTGAAGTGGATGATGACAGAATTAATTTTATAGTTAAGAAAAACTGCTTTACAAAATCTAAACAAGTCAAGAACATTCCTAAGGAGGCAAAACTATCATTGTCTGCTACAATAAAGAGCCACCTTTCTGAATGGAAATACAGAGGGTCTACAGTAAGATCCAAACCACTGGTTACACTGAAGAAGAGGAAGGCCAGATTGGATTTGACCAGAAAATACTGAAACCCGAATAGAGGGTAGCAATCTGAAGTGTACGTGAGCATGTATGGCTGCCAGTGCAACTGGGTGACTAGTGTTTATTGATGATGTGACTGCTGACATAAGCAGCAGGTTGAATTGTGAAGTGTACACGGCTACACTCTCTGATCAGAGTCCTATAGGCTCTGCTTAGCAGAACAACTCAAGGCATACTCGGACCTGTGTCTACTGCACGTACAGGTTCAATCTTGCCTTGTCTCTGGTTTCTTAGTTCATTTTTTTGTGTGTTTTAAATGAAGAGGAAAATGATGATGATGATGATTATCAATTCCAAATTTGAGCTTTAGACAGAAAACAAATTAGGAACTTTGCAAAACTGAACAAGCTACAAGCTGTGTATATACTAAATCATATTTTCTGCTTTCTTTTTTGTCTTTCACACAGGGCTAAAAAAGAAGAAGGAGGGCTAAAGAGATTTTTACCCTGAGATGCTTCTCTACACCTGTGAGATTACCTGGCAGCAGCCCATTCCAGGAGAAGCTGGACAGCAACCCAAGCCTTCTTATAATATTAATAATAGCTTGTGTCTTATTAAATAAAAAAGTGAACCCTCCAATCAAACTTGAGCATAGCAGGAAAGGATTTGATGACTTATCCCTCCAGTCTACCAGCTCAACACATTTCTTTCCAGCTGGAATTGCTTTAACCCCCAAGTCTTAAATGTCCTTTCTTAGATACTCCCAGGTGGAAAACCTTAAAAAAGCTGCTACAAACGGAGCCACGGAGGAATTCCTCCCCAGTGAAAACTCTTGTGCTGCTGAAGGACGGCTAAACTACAGCAAACTTTCACACTTCTTTCTATTTGAGGACCGAGTTTCCCCTTTAAAATGAACTGTGATCTGTCTCTTTACACCTCTGTTTCAGTCCCTTTCCTCTGATACCTTCTTCCATATCTGTGCCTCTCTCTGTCTCAGAACTTCATCCCTGTTTTTCCGGTTGTCTCTCTTGACTTGCTTTTCTTGCTCTCTACATTTCTTGGGGCTTCTGTCCCACTCCTTGCTGCCAAACTGGATTTTCTGCAAATGAAGCACCTTAAGAGGAAGAGGAAGAGCAACTACAGTGTGAGGGAAACACAAACTCTCATCAGGGAGATCCACAAGAGGAGAGACGTGTTGTTCTCCAGACAGCAGGTGAAGATTTTTCTTTTCTTTTCTTCTTCATTTTATCCACAGACAAATGCATACACAACTTTCCTTCCTAGGAAGTCTGAGCCAAGGTGGGGAAATGACAAAAATGGCAGCACAAACCATTCAGATAATTCTTATATCTCACCCGCCCGTGTTTAGTGAGCTCAAATTTAAAATAAAAACATATAGAGGCTTTAAATAAGGAACAAAACACTGACATCAAGTTTTGAAGTGGTTACATTATCGTTGCTGTCCACTAGAGAGCACCGACATGTCTGTTTTTCATCAGGATGTCCTGTGTGTTGCACCTGCTTACTCATAACAGTCAGATTTTAAACTTCCTAATGAAATCAGTAGAAGAGGTTAAGAGGGGAGAGTTAAAACCCCCCAAACATTTAATAACTTCACGCTGACTATGTCACGTGTACACTCTGCCCCAGTGTTCGCTTTCTTCATCCCAGTGAAGAGAAGGTAATTATTTTCAATGGCACAGGAGGATTGAATTTGTGCTGTCACTTCCTTTCCCATTCAGTAAACTAGTGTCATATTATTTACCCCTTTGTCTGAATGAAAGAGTCTAACTGCTGGTCTTTAATAGAACACAGCCATTAATGAGCTGAAGAGGCAGGCATGGGAGGAAGTGGCACAAGGTGTGAATGCCCTGGGAGAGGGGGAGCTACGCACTGCTGCCGAGGTGCGTTTGTCTCCATTTAGATCGTATCATTGCTTCTATGGACCCAGTCGTGATTTTTCAAGCAGCCTTCCCTTTCTGATGTCCCGTGCAGGTGAAGCGTCGTTACCTCGACTGGCGTGCGCTTACGAAGAAAAAACAGCTGCAGACTGAGCTCTCTTTCTCTTCCTCGCCCCCTTCTTTGGCCATTAAGACTGAGTATGAAAATTCCTCTCCAGAGCACGAGGCGCCTTCTTTGGAATCTGGTTGTGACCAGCTGCTTGACCTCTCGGGCTTCCCAAAGGACTGGCACTGCGACTGGCCGGAGATGGTGGCTCTCAACGAGTCGAGCGGGCAGGCCGCGGGGGCACCGCCGGGAGTGAAGATAGAGGACGATGTCAGTGAATACAGAGTAACAGTGTGTGTGTGTGTGTGTTTCTCTGTAGAGTAGTCATCAAAGCTTAGAGTCTGTTAAATGACTTTTCATGTAAATGCGGACTGATTATTTTGTAAAAATATTCTCTTTAATACAGAGCTGCTAATATTATGAGAAGACAAACAGCCTATGTTGAAATTGAAGTATTGCTAATGTGTAATTAGTCAAATTAATGTCCTCACCAGCCATTACTTAATACACATTATGCAGCTCAAGTGTCTCTAGTTAATCCAGTCTGTTGATTGTACTCCTGCAGGTTCACAAGGTAGAGACTAAATTAAATTAAGTGCGTGTTAATTAATTAGGATATAATTGAAGACTGACATTTAAATATTACTTTTCTGTGAATACATTAACATCTGCTTTTAGATCACATCTCGGTGGTCACTCATATTGTATGAGACAGCGCTTCCTGGATCCTGTTAAGCAAAGTTCAGGTGTTACAGCAGCTAAAGAGTTAGTATATGCAGGATACACTATATTGCCAAAAGTGTTCATTCATCTGCCTTCAAACAGATATGAACTTGAGAGACATCCCATTCTTAATCCACAGGGTTTAATATGATGTCTGTCCAACCTTTGCAGCTATAACAGTTTCAGCTTTTTTGGGTATCATCTTAGAACAGGAAGGGGCCATCCCCAAACTGCTCCCACAAAGTTTGGAGCATGAAATTGTCCAAAATGTGTTGCAATATACTAAGGGGCCGAACCCAATTCCTGAAAAAGAACATGTCTTCGCTGATCTAGAGTCCAGTGCTGACGTGCTTTTACACCACTGCATCCGACGCTTTGCATTGCACTTGATGTGATGTAAGTTGCTCGGACATGGAAACCCATTCCATGAGGCTCTCTACACACTGTTCCTGAGCTAAGCTAAAGGCCACATGAAGTTTGGAGCTCTGTAGAGATGTACTCTGCAGGAAGTTGGCAACCTCTGCGTACTATGCGCCTCAGCATCCACTGACTCTCCTCTGTGATTTTACGTGGCCTATGTAAAATGAGTTACTGTTGTACCCAATCACTTTCACTTTGCAATAATACCACTAAAAGCTGACTGTGAAATATTTAGTAATGAGGACATTTCACCACTTGACTTGTCGCACAGGTGGCATCTTATCACGGTACCACGCTGGAATTCAAAGAGCTCCTGAGAGCGACCCATTCTTTCATAAATGTTTGTAGAAGCAGTCTGCATGCCTAGGTGCTTGATTTTGTGGCCATGGAAGTGATCGGAACTCCTGAATTCAAGGATTTGGATGGGCGAGTGAAAACTTTTGGCAATATAGATATATATGCATCTCAAAAATTCTCCAGTATTTTGTGTCTTTGGTTGATTTAATAATATTAAACTGCACCATATCTAGTATAGCGGTTCATATTAGCAGCCAGAGAATCTGCAGTAACAAAAGAAGTGTGCAGACCATGAAACAATCAGCTCGGCACATGAAACCATCAAATGTAGTCGCCGATATTTAGTTTAAAAATAATTTTTGGGATAAACTCGGAAAGGAAAATGGCAGAAATCCAGATTGGTGACTCAGAATAGCTCATGACTGTATACTGTACCATTTATATAAAAACAAGAAAATAACTCAGGAGAAATTAGGATCCCCTATTTATCACGTTGCACCACGAGCGCATCTTTCTTTGGATTTATTTGTAAAGGCTTGCTTCAGAGTCTCCTGTGAGAATTAAAAATAAGTGTTGTGTTCGCTTTAGTTATGCCGACCCAGAAGAGCTCCTTGTCCTGCTGATACCAAACAAACATCCAAAAGGCAAGGCGTTGCTACAGTTGATGCACATCTGCAGGCCACTTTGCACCCCAGCTCCTCATTTTCATGCTGTCTGACTTAAATGGTTTCCTGTCTGTGGTCACTGATGTCAGCAGCGTTCTGTGCTCAAAGCCTTGCTGCTGATCTCCCCACTGGTTATCACATGGTTATCCACGTATGTGTGAGCACCTGTTAAATGATGACTCTCTCTCTCTTTCTCTTTCCCTCTAGCTGGACGGGGAGGTGGGAGATGGAGAAATAGATGATGATGACATTCCCTCTCTCCTTTGTGAAATTGAGGCACGTGTAGAGGGTCACGATACTGATGATTATTCCCACAATGACTTGGGCATGCCCAGTCCCTCCAAGGATCCGATTTCCACCACCAACAGAGATCTACTTCTGCCCGGTGGCCTGATGGGAATGCTGGGTGGACTCAGCAGTCATGAGAACATAGGAGCAGGGTTTCTGGTTGCTGTTGAGAAACATCGACTGGAGCTAGAGAAGCAAAGGCTGGCTGTGGAGACTGAACGCCTGGCGGTGGAGAAAGAGCGGCTGCTGGTGGAGAAAGAGCGACTTCGTCAGACAGAGGTGGAGAGAGAGCGGCTGCAAATAGAGAAGGAGAGGTTACAGGTGGAGAGAGAGAGGCTGAGGCTCTTGCGTGCGGGCCAGTCAGAGTACGTCGACTCTTCTTTCAACCTGCCACCACAACAAGACGGACAGAGGGTGAAGGGAGTGTCGGCGGCAGACTTGGAGGCAGCGAAGATAAATCTGGAGAAGGAGCGACTGCAGCTGGAGAAGGAGAGACTGCAGTTCATCAAGTTTGAGGCTGGCAGGCTGCAGATTGAGAGAGAGCGCCTACAAGTGGAGAAAGAGAGAATGCAGCTCCACAAAGACCATTTGTCAGTAAAAATCTGATAAGAGTGAGAAAAAGAGGGTGGCTGAGAAGAGTGAATAAATTAGATGTCTTCAGATCAGTATTGGTACCAGCAGCAGATTTCTCACAGACATACTGTCCACGTTTGGCGTGAGACACTTTAATGATCTCTGAACAGTGCCTTAGGATGTAATATTTGTTCAGCACGATCAGCGGCCAAATGCAACAACTGTTGGCTTATGTTCAGTACTCTAGTGCACAGAAATGTGCGGTAGAATATGTTAAATAACTACTGGGTTGTCAATGCAATTAATCTTTATTGGTGCAGAAATATTTAAGTATATATATAAAATAATGCCATTGTACTGTGTGGATGCTTGCCTATAACTCCTATAAACCTTAACCCTTGCCTATCTATGACTGAAAAACAAATAGTTCAATCACACTAGAGACAACATATGATGGCAACTTCCTTGCATCTAGGAAGAAATGGTGGTTGCCTTATGATTACATTGAATATTTTGCATTTGATAAACAATTGCAAATAGCTGCGACCAACTGGTCACACAGAAGGTAAGCGTGCAACTCCATCTACCTCTGGTTGGCCACTTTTGGTTGCAAGATGATTGTACAGGTCACTTAGTGGGAGGCAAATGATTGTCTCCATACTATTGGACTCAGACCGACTGCACTCAGTTTCAGACAGATTGGTGAAGGTTTGCAAATAGTTTATAAACTAATGTATAGACGCAGAAAGAACGCCAGCACACAAACGCAACACTGCTGAGCACTTGTGTCATCCATCCGTCCGTCCATCCATCCATCCATCCATGCACTTATTTTGGGCTGGGTCATGGGGACAGCAGCCTAAGCAGAGAAGCCCAGGCCTACCACACAGAGATGTTCCCAGGCCAGCCGAGAGATATAATCTCTTCAGTGTGTCTAGGGTCTACCCCGAGGTATCCTCGTGGCAGGACGCTAGCACCTTGCCTGGTTGGATGTTGTGTACGCTGGGCAGCCTCAGCCAAGAGAACTGATCCCCAGTTACTTCTGTCATTTTGAAGTCAAATCACCACGTTACAGCAACTGAATCACCAATTGTGTAGGAATTTCAAAATTTTTATCTCATATTTGGACTGTGAATGTAAGTAGTGATTGTGAATTTCTGTTTAATGTGAATTTTTGTGTATGTAGATGCACATCTACATACACAAAAGTCACAGTTTTCACCGGTTTATGACAGTTAATCACAGATTCTGTTAGTTCAGCAGACTGACTGTCTTTTTGCTTTTCTTTTTGCCATCTTGACATACCAAATTTGCTCTAAAGATGGCACATGACTGCGTGCAGACACGGTCACCACGGTCCCTGTCTTCGAAGCAGTCATTTCAAAGGCAGCAAGATTGCAAGTTCATTGCACTTGGTCACAATAATTTGGGCCGTTCTGCGGTCTCCAACCACCGTTTTCTCTAGCGTGACTGCAACAAAAAGCACACAACTTATATTGTACAGAAGAATTTTAGTGTACAAAAGACAAACGTGATTAACAGTAATGTTTTAAGCTGATACCTCACCCTACTACTGAGCCAACACAAGTCACACCAGAACCCTGAAACTGAGAAATCTAAATGGAATTCAGCCATTGCTAATTTTATATACCGTACACCTTTCTTCTTCCTACTTGTGTAAGACTTTGCAAGATTTATAAAGGAATTCCTGATCAGCAAGTTTTATGTGCATGCTAAAAATACTGTAAGTAAAAGACTGTACTGTACTAAAAGCTTTGTCATCTGTAACATCAATGACACCGAACATAAGCTGTTATAGCTACAATAATAATAATAATAATAATGATAATTGAAAGTGTTGTAAGTTTTTCCTAATCTTAGATATTTGTTATGTTATGTTAATTTATATTTTACATTCAATCATAGTATGAATATGTGATTATATAAAACTAAAGCCTACAGCGCCCAAATTCATGTAGTTTTCTTTGAACACGGGCAAAGAAAAGGTTAAATATTGATGTAAGTCTGGGTTAAATAAAATAGCAAAATCTGGGTATTGGACTTGCTAACATATTTGTTGATAAAGAGAAATTAACATCAAAAATCGTGGTGCTCAGAATGGAATAAAATCTGTGCTATACATTCAGATGCTAAAGTGCTGCTTCTGATGATTAACCTGTGAGGGCACTTTCATATCTTTATGAATAACGAGAATAATACGAAAAAAATGTAAAGGTTTTTGGTCTCCTCTGCACTGATGCGCTTCAAGAAGAAGGGACAATTGCTGAAACATCCCTGATGTGCCTCTCAAACACTGCACCTTTTCAGGACTTTGCAAAATCTGATGTAACCTGGTGACACTCATGCAAATGTTTATCTGCGCCACATCTTTGCCAAACAAAAGTCAGTTTGAAGTGAAAGTGAAACATTTAAGTTCATAAGAAAAATCTTTATTATCCCCCGAGGGCTTACACAAACAACGACGCACGCATTCAAAGTGAGGTGGTCGAGGCAGACGGATCAAATCACAAAAGGCTAGTTTACTTCTCGGTCCCATGGTTTATACTCGTCTCTGCTTGAGAGATGAAAGCTTCATTCAAAAGGCTCTGCTTTATCTTTAGAAGTGCTCTGAAAATCCAGTGTATTGATTCAAAGAGTCCCTCAGCACTGAAGTCATACATTGAGTCAACTGACTGCTGTCTAGACTGTGTGAGTGATTTAGAAACATGGCCAGAGGTGAGGAAAAAAACAACACAATATTTCCTTCCTGATATCGTGTTAACTTTAATTGACCTAATTCAGTGATGCAGCCCAATAAGTCAGGTTAACAGGTATTACACATTTAGAACCTTTCTGAGAAATAAAGAAATAAAACTGAGAGAGAGCTGTTAGCGTTGTAAAGGTAAAACACTGTCCACAGACTGAGATGCCCTCAGGTCCTGTGGCAGACTGTTTCACAGGTGGCGAGGATAAAAACTAAAAGCTGCCTGCCCAGAGGTCACAGAGCTCACTACAGCTCAAAGATCTGTGTCCAAGGATTTCAGGGGTCTAATACCTTAAAATTAGCTGTTTCAAGATTTGAAAAACGGTGGGTGGACTTTAGAGGTAATCTCAGATATTTCTTCTCAGACTTGCTGTAAGAGCTTTCATTGGCAGTTTATTAAAGAGAGAGAAGCGATATTACGAAGCCAAGCTGATCAGTAATGAAAGGGAACATTCTGCCCGTCTATTCCCATTCTAACCCGTCGTTTTGTAAAATTTCTTTAATGATGAAATGCCTGTGTTGTTGACATGTACGGCAGTGACTGTGCACCGAAAGCCAAAAAAAGTGGTTTTGTTTCATGTTGAGTCATGTAAATAATTATAACACTGATCTGATGCGGTGCTGATTAAAGCTGATGGGCTGTTTTACTCTGATATTTGTATTGGAGTGGATGTATAATTTAATAAAACTCCTTGTCTTGTCGAGACAAATTTGCTTTTAACATGCTAGTTGTTTAAAAGAGCACGAAAGTGGAAGATCTGCTTTGTACAGTCACTTAAAACTGGTTGATGTCTGCTGTTCCTGTAATGTGATAAGAAATCAAGGCTTTTCGAGTCATTTCATCTAAATCCATCAAATTATGAAATGAAAAAGAAAAAAAAATCCCACTTGATATAAAAAAATGCTGAGTGAAAGACACAGTTCTTTATTTTTTGTTCATTTTTACTGTGATTAGGTTTCAAAAAAATACATAACAAAAGGTGTTAGATGATTTTTTTGAGGGGTCATTTTAAAATTCTATTATCTAGAAAACTATTTGAGCTAGGTCCTTTATTATTAATAATATTATTACTATTTTTTTCATTACAAATATCTGGTAGGCTATTATGGGTCTGTTAATCTTCAGAAATTTTCTGATGACTCTGCGGTGGTTGGATGCATCAGCACGGGTGATGAGACAGAGTACCGGGCTGTAGTCGACTCCTTTGTCTTGTGGTGGCAGCTCAACGTGGCAAAGACCAAGGAATTGATTGTGGATTTTAGGAACACCAGGAAAACCTTGACCCCTGTTTCAATCCAGGGGGTCAATGTGGACATTGTGGAGGACTATAATAAATACCTTGGAGTGCACATGGACAATAATCTGGACTGGGTTAAAAACACCACTGCACTTTACAGGAAGGGCTAGAGTCGTCTCTATTTTCTGAGGCAGCTGAGGTCTTTCAACATCTGTCGGATGTATATAATTGAGCGATTTGTATATATTAGTGTTATGTCTTAAATTTGTAAAATCTGTAACATATTGTATTGTTTAAATAGTTTAGTCTGTTACTGTTACTGTCTTGGAGCAACTGTGTAACCCACATAATTTCCTTCGGGATTAATAAAGTATTCTGATTCTGATTAATATAGATGAGGAAACTTAGTCACCTGCATATCCAAATCTCACTTTACCTGCTTCTTTATAACTTCCTTGAACTGTTGTGAAGTAAATTTTGTGCCATGATGGATTTGTATTGTCAAAGAAATTCATCACAGATTTAAGGGAATCAGCAATTTGTTTGTCACGGTGTTCAGAAAAAGCAAAAATAAGCATCCAGAAACAAAGTGTTTTTTTAATGAACTCACAATCAGTTCCACTTGATTTACTCATAAATCGAAACCGAAAATATTTTAGTTATTCTTTTTACATTGGCATTAAATGACAAACAATCTCATTTATTCTCCATTCAGCCAGAAAATTGAATTTGCACTAATTCAACCCTGAAGAATCCCAGCTGTGAGTATTAATTGTGTGCGGCCACTCCAGCTCTGTACTCATATACTGTAGGTAGGTAGCATGTACTAGAGTAACCCCACTTCTTAACAGTCTTAAAATATTCAGACCCTAGCAGCTGCAGTGGCAACAACAACAAACCAGCACAACGGTGAGCTGCTTGTGTGTGCTAAGAGTGTTGGAATTTAATCTTCTCTCAGATCGTGAGAAATGCCTCAAGAAAAAGAGAGAGCAGGGGCGGTGGTCATAACGGGAAAGAAGCTGTGGATGACAAATCACGGTGTGACAGGGATTCCCCCTGAGAGACGAATGCAAAACAGGAGAAATAAGATATGACAAGAGGAGGGGAGGATAAAGAGAATGAGCAGTGAGAGGAGAGGAGAAATGAGGAGGGGCCGAGCAGAAGGGGGATAATGCAGAGCTCAGCAAAGGTACGGCAGAGGCTGAGAAAGATAAATCGAGCCAATAAAAATAAAAAGGTGAAAAAGCTGCTGTCACTCTGCAGTATCGATAAAAGAGGCAGACTGGAGGCGTGTGAGCGTTCACGTGTGTGCATTTGCACACGAAGGTGCAAGGTTAAAAGGGCGGTGGAACTCCACAAAACTGTTATTTGCTTCATCTCCAAGAAAATGGGAAATACTTGTCAGTAATAACACAGCATGGCGTGCGAGCGCATGTGTGGGTATCTGCGAGAGCGTGAGTGAGATGGGAAATAATGGGAAATGCTTGTCGGTGATAGCTCTGCATTAAGAGTGTTAGATCCCCAAGGATTGAAAAAAAAAAAGCAACCCAAATGACAAACTCACAGCAGGGAATTTTTAACCCCATAGCGGCAGGTCTACAGCGGCAGAGACTGAGACATGTTGGTATCACGCAGGGTTGACACATAGGAAGTGTTGTAGAACTTAAAAAAACTCCATCCGTCCCTGGAGAAAAATGGATTTCTCAAAACCACCAATTTAGCGATTTAGTCCTGGTTTAATATCATGATTTAATATCATGTAATGGCACACGTATACACGCAAAAAACCCAAACTTTTTTTTAGTTTTTAAGTTAAGTTGTAGGGACACTGTAGGCCTGATCTGCTATGATCGTTTTGCTTATTAAGTGCAAAGCAAAAAGCAGAAAATGTGTAGATGCAAAACACTAAACTAGTTCCCGAAGCTGCGTGCAATCTATGGACAGTTAGATGACATACATGAATTTATTTCAATTTTGTGTAGCGTTAAATTTTCCACCTTAAATGTGTTTTCTTATTGGAGAAAATCAATGAATGCAAAATCATTAAATAATCGTATTACTTATTTATGACTTTCTCAATAAATATTGTGAATACCGGTACAGATTTACCTTTAACTCAAAGCTGCGGTGCAGCAGTAAATCACCAAAACACAGTCACTTTCAGCTATATTACAGTACATGAAGTTTAAATTATGCACAGTGTACCATGTTGTAATGAGATGGATAAGACGTCATAGTAACTTCTGGTTTTGTTGTCTGCTTTTATATTTCTACTTGCTACGTGTTTTAGTTTGTATTTACATGTAACAAATCTATAAATAAATAGAAATTTTCATATGAATTAATGTATTTTTTTTACACTTTTGCTCTGGGGTGTGGCTTATTTCTCAGTAATCCTTGGTGGAATTGTATCCTTCTCAGTTGGGCTGGACAGTGATGGTCTTTAAGCTGCCAGGTCCTTACTCTGTTCACGTGTGGCGATGTGAGGATAGCGCTGGTGATAATGCATGAAAAGCTAGATCTTTCTGCAAACCTTCCTGCTTCATGGCAGTTTACAGGCTTTGCAGTCTAGAGGTGACTGTGCCAAAAACTAGTCTAACTAATCCCAAGTAAACTGGGCTGCGTGATGGTCTGGCTGAGGTATGAATGACTCTGATTATAATCTCATTAGTATCTCACTCAAAGATTGGTTAAAAAAAAACCCTCAGGAAAAGTTATGTGTTTGGTTGATAGATCTGCGATTAGATACAAGATTAGTAAACCCTGACCTTGAAATCCTAACACTTATTTATGTTGTGAATAATTTATAAGCCTATATAAAAAGTACAACAATTATTATATATTCAGATGTTGCTGTTTGTGAATAAGTGGGCATCATGTGTCATGGCTCAAGACTTGAGTTCCCTGACACTGTAGTTCATATCTCATAATGACTTGAGACTCTTAAACTTGCTCCATGGGGAGACGTTATATACTTGTTTTAAGTATTTCATTAACTATCCTCAACATTAGGTGCTAAGTTATTCATATAACTCAATCAAGTATTTTGTACATGTAGTAGATTTACAGATTTAGGAGTGCAAAAATGCAATAACTCTTTTTTGCCTCTGTAAACAACCATAGTAGAATTTAAAGATACAGTGTGTATGATCTCGCCACTAGATGTCAGTACATGACATACAGATTACAGTCAACTGAATTCTGTTTTCTTATCGCTCCAAATAACAGTGGCAGCTGTAGAACAAAAAACTGGCCGCAGTTAACAATCAAGATGTGATTGAAGATGGGATTGAGGCTTAAAAGTAATTATACAGATAAAAGATCTGTAGTTGATTCCAAGTGTTGTATTTAATTTTCAGTTTGGTAGATGTTAACTGTAGCTCTTAGTATGAGGTCAAAATGGATGTTGACGAAAGTCCTTTAAATGTCCTTTACACAAAGAATGCCATCATTAGGCTGAAAAACTAAGTCTATCAGAGAGATAGGGGTGGTAAAATCAGTGATCTGTTATAGTCTTAAAAAGAATGAATCTATTGGCTAGCTCACCAACAGCAAAAGACCTGAAAGACCACAGAATCGCAATCGCAAATTATTTACTTGGTTAAGAAAAGCTCTTTGCAACATCAACCTAAGTGAAGAAGACTTTTGAGAAGGTTTGCGTATCACTGTTAAAGCTGACCATCAGACGCCTTCCTGAGTACAACTACAGCGAGTTTACAACAAGGTGCAAACCACTGGTTACACTCAAGAACAAGGAGGTCGGATTAGACTTAATGTACTCATGACCAAAATAAACTTGTACCAGAATGATGGGAAGAGAAAAATATAAAGACTGAAAGAAACCGCTCCAGATTCAAAACATAACACATTACCTATCAAACATGGTGAAGACATGGGCATGTATGGGTGCCAGTGGAACTGTTGACTCTCTCTGCTCAGATTCAGCCAAGCGCTGCAAAATTGATCGGACAGCACTTCACAGTGCAAAAGGATAATGACTCAAGTCATACTGCACAAGAAAACCAAGTGTTTCTCAAGGCATAAAAATTCAGTACACTTCAATGGCCAAGTCAGTCATCTGATCCGAGTAGAGCATGTTTTTCAGTTATTAAATACAAAAATGGAGAAAGACCCACAAACAAGCAGCAAGGTCTGACAGAGCATCTCACGGGAGGAAACACAGCATTTGGTGATGCTCATGGTTTCCAGACTACAGGGACTGAGTTCAAATGACTTTCATGTAACAAAAACCAATAAAATTGATAAAATTACATGTTTGTCCAATTACTTTTGAATCTTTGAAACCTGGGGCTATACGTTAATTGCAATTCCAAAGTTAATGCAATACTTTTGTTAAAATGTAGGGAGTCTGAACTTCTATCTATCTATCTATCTATCTATCTATCTATCTATCTATCTATCTATCTATCTATCTATCTATCTATCTATCTATCTATCTATCTATCTATACTGTGGAACTCCTTGGCTTTCTTCTTTCCTTGTTGTTCTTTTCTCATGTTTTCATACTGCTTACAGTATTTAGTACTTACCTCAGTCCAGTTAAGTATATTTGACTATGGATCCTGCATTGTGAAACAAACCATTCAAAAAAGTGATCAATATCAATTCCATCATTTGCTTGAAAATTAATCCAACGTTCTGCCGTTTGAAGTGTAGAATTGAGATTACTGGATAAATAAGCACAGACAGAGACAGGAGATTGAGCATTGATGTTTTACTAGAAAAAAGAAAACCGATGGAAAGAAAGAAATAAAGGAAGAAAGAAACAGTGTTAAAGCCAGAGCATTGACAACCCACCAGTCAGCTTTTTGCTGTCTTCGCACAAAATCTTATGCTCTGGTGGTGAAAAATAAAATAAATGAAAAAAAAAGAAAAGGCAACAGTATCATGTGAGGTTGAAGTGTCTGTTGTTTCTGGTCTGGTGAGCTGGATTAGTGATAACTGTAAGAAACCCACTATTTGAGCAGTTTTTCTCATGCTGGATTGGTGCAGTACTTCTGCAGGCTACTGATCCCGTCGGCCGAGAAGTGAGTAGAAAATGTCTACCTTATTAGTTAAATTTATAAATAGTTTAAATCTGCTGTCTGGAATACATGTAGATTCAAGAGGTTCTTTTTCTGTCTGTTTGGCTTGAATAGATCTGATGCAGGACTAACACAAGATGAGGAGTTCAACAGACAAGGTTATGGACACAAAAGGAAAGCAACGCTGAGAACGCAGAGCTAGAAGAAACTCAGATTGTCAATCGGTGTCTCAGGTTCTTGATTAATCTCTAGCCTGTTACTTTGCATTGGATTGGGGCAAGAAATTAAAATATTTTCAAGAAATAATTCTTGCGATGTGCTATGTACAGAGCTTTTTGTATGTTAGGGGAGACACGAGCCAAAGGAGGACAAGACAAAACAGGGAGAGGGAACAATGACGACCTAAACAGGTGAGAGGACAAACTGTAAAATAACAAACTGAAGGGGCTCAGAGGTCACTGAAACACAATGAGAAGGGCAGGAAACATAAACATGTCATTCTCACATACAGTATCAGGCTGTATTATGACACAGATCCTAAGCATCATACTTCAGCTGTATTACAGCAAAAATAACTGCACTAATTTACTTCCATTATTTTGTTCCCAAGATTTTCTCAGATATTAAAGGATCAGTGTGCAGGATTTAGAGTGCTTTTTTAAGCATGTTTTCATCCTTGTATAACCACCTGTACGTGGGAATCACTGTGTTTTCAGTACTCTAGAATGAGCCCTTCATACGTACACAGGAAATGGCTCGTCTTCACTGGATATTGCCATGTTCGGACCAACCAAGGGCCTTTTTGTTTTTCTGTTGAAACGACGTTTACTGTAGGTTCTTCTACAGTACCTACACACCGGTCTTTTAATGCAATATGCATTTTTCTATTTTCAGGTCCCAAAAAAATGTACCATTTGGGGGAAAACACAGACTACTTATAGAAGCGCAAACCTGTTCAGTTTGAGCACGCAACGTGAACGAAACGCGATGACAAAATGTGATTTAAAAAAAAAAGCACCATTAATGCTACACTCTTGAAAATGCCCCAAACTATTTCCCAGCAGTACAGCAGTCAGACTGTTCCACTGCCTCTACATACAGTCATAAACAGTGTCATCTTTACATTGTTTCAAGGGGGGTAAAGACACTATTAGACAATGAAAAGCAGTGAATAACTAATGGTTCTAGAGTGGTTCTTTGAGCTGACCGTGTGTATGGAACTATGTATGTGCACATGTTTCCATGTGTGTGTCTCTGTGAGTGCCAGATGGACATTCAGTGTTGTTTCGGACACACAAAAACGGTGGTACTTAAATATTTTCAAGTTATCAAAAAACAGCCATTGAACAGAATGTATGCCATGGCCTCTGACAATCAGTGATCAATGTTTTCTATAGCTCTCTATAGGCTTTTATATATATATGTATATATATATATATTTATTTATTTGTATTATATATAATATGTAGATTTATAAAAAAAGATTTCATTTTAATTACAAGTAGTGGCATTTTTTTTAATATTCATTATTGCAATGAATTGTTATCTAAGATGATTAAAAAAGACAGGTGAATTCTGTTTTGCTACGCACTTATTTACAACAGTTTTAAAAAGCAAGCTCTCTGATATGGTACCTTTTCCCAGCGACGGGAAAAGATGGAGGATCTCAAATAACAACCAAACTGCTCATTTGAGTTGAATTGAATTGGAAATTGTAAAAGTTGGAATTTATAGTTCAAATATCAGTTGCCTTTTACCGTTAGCGGACTATTTGGATAAATTATTTAAGATACGTGTGGAAAATGAAAGCGTTCCCACATTTTTAAAGATTTTTGCCCCACGTATTTCAAACTCTGCATTTTTTCCTCTCGCGCATTTCTTCTGCAAACATCTGATCCCAGTTGTCAGGCTGAGAAACACTTCGTTGGGAAGCCATTTGAGATCTGCCCATGTATTTCTTTTTTTTTCTCTATTTATCACTGAATATACAGCTTCACCCTCACCCACTCAGCAAAAAAAGTACTCTTGCTATTTAGAATTTCTACTGTCATAATGATGCTGTTTATGAAGGGCTTCATGAATCACCATGGGTTTTTTTTTTCTTTTACAAACCCCTGTGTAGTCTGTGTTTTGGAGGTTACTTCTGTTCTGTATTAACTAACTCGCTGGTTTGGGGCGAGAAACCATTCTATAAGCATTTCATTCATTTTGAACAGTCCATGGCTGAGTAGTCCAAATGTTCAAGCTTACAGTTTTCTGGTCTTCTAAGGGTTATACTAGCTGGCACTCTTCGCAGGCAAGTTAAACTGATGACGACCATGATGATGATTATGATGAAAACAATGTTTGTCGTCTTAGTAAGGCGCTGTTAAGGGGGTGTGGCTTACTGTCCAATGAAGAGAGAGCGGGAGCTAAGTTGTTTAGTTGTCTGTTTTTTGTTTTCCTCTCGTCGGCTGTGGTCATCATCTTTATCACTATCATCATCATGATCAGTTTTATGGTCGTGTTCACAGCTCATTGTTCATGGAAATCTGTGCTGGCTTTCCTGTTGGTTCGATGATGTTGGCATCCTCTTGAAAAAAAAAGAAAAGAAAGAAAATTAAAAAGAAAAAAATGCTGCAGGCATGTGTGACGTCATAGTTGTCCATTGCTCAGGTTTCTACACCGTTCGCTCCACAGCTGTATTTCATCAGTCTTCAGTAAAATGAGTCAGTGGCAGCAGGAAAGTGAAATGATGACGCGCGGTGTGTGTTTCGTGTAAAAATGTGTTTCTCTGTATCTGAGTATTTGAGCTTCAGTTGCTATGATCATGTACGTGCGGGTGTGTGAGAATATATATATATATATATATTTTTGTATGTAAGTGTATGTTTGGGTCTTTGTCAAAGTCCTTGTATGTTTGTGTGTTGTTAAGGCACGGCAGGTGTTTTTTGGTTTTCAGGGCAGTCCAGAGGAGACCACTGCAAGGCCGGGGTGTCGGAGGGAGGCGTGGCCAGCATGCACAGCTTTGGGGCAGTCTGGCGTCAGGACGCGGCCATTCTCCCCCACACTTCCTGTGATGGACAGACGAGCCTTGTTCCGCATGGCTTCAGAAAAAGACAGCTATATGAGGAGAGATGAAACAGGAGAAGGGGAGGAAATAGCAGAGTGGAGATATTGTTTGAGAATAATAAAAACACTCTCACAGAAAGAAACACTGCACAGCAAATGCAAACAACTGAAAAACACGTACATTTCTGTATAAACACATGCACAAAAAGCACTTACACATGCATGTGCCTGTACACACACTACACACAATTGGGCTCACAAATACAAAAAAAAAAAAAGGTCTCAGGGCGCGATCACGTAGACATATAAAATATTTTGAATAGTTAAAATCATATTGAGAAGGTTTCGCTGTTTGCATTTTTGTGGTTGTTTGTACATTTGTATTATTGCATAAGCAAACAAGTGCTACAGTGACCAAATAAAGGATTTAATTAATTATCAAACTAATCAGCGGCAACTCTGATGATGGATTCTCCTTTTAAATAATTGATCAAATGAAAATTGGAAACATTTGCCGTTTCTCAAATTGAGTAGTACTTAATTTCTCTTTCACACTTATTATTATTATTATTATTATTATTATTCAGTACATGTCTTTGTATTCAAGACTGTTCAAAACAAAAGTAACAATAATAATAATAATAATAATATATGGAAAACACTTTAAAATAAGAGACACAAACACTTGCTTGGTTGTAGTAATAGAAGTTGAACTAGTAAATGAATGAATAAGGAGCGACCCAGTAGTTAATGAGTTATTCATCAGTTCTTCCCTAATAACGCCTGATGCTGGATTTTATTGTATAAAAATGATTATTTACCAAATACCCAGCTGGGAGACGCTACTTAACTCGGCAGTTCCTCATTACTTCAGGATTGCTTCACCTGCCCTTCAGGTGTCCCCTCAATTAAAGTAGTTAGTAAAGTCATACGTAGCTAAACATGTCTCTTATTGTAAAATGCTGACCAAATATGAGACATAAAGCTTATTCCTTTTTTAAAATGATTAAACAAACAAACCAAAAGAAAAGAAAGGGTCGTGGATTTCAGTTCAATAGCCTGAAAAATATCAGATTTTGAAATTGCACTTCTTAAAGGTGACCTGTAGAGTTTTAGTGTAAAGAAACTTAATTTAAAAAGAAAAAGTTTATTCATTAATTTTTAAAAACATGTGCATTCATTGAGGCTATTGGAGCGTTAGCTCAAATGAATAAATTTGAGCTACTTTTAAAAGCTGCTAATAAAAGCCTACTATGTATCACACTCATAATAAGTGTTTAGTTCGTTATGCATCATTTTTGTGACATATACTCAAGTTCTGCATTTATAACAGCAAAAACATAATTAGTCAGGAACGTTTTGTTGCAATATTAATGATATTTAAATTAGTGCCCTAGAAAGAAAACTGTGACATCTACGTTTACAGCCCTCCTTTCCCGTGATATGACATCGCGACTGAGTGTGCTATTTAATCCACGCATCTGCAAGCAGCTTTGCATCCCACCTCTAATCCATCTCCTCCTTTCTTGTTGTGTCTGACTTAATCAGTAATTTGCTGTTGTCCTTAATGCCTGCTCAGATCCATATCAGGCCTTTTGCTTGTGCTCACCTTACCTGCAGCTTTCATATATGCAGATGGAACAGCGGGGAGGAGTGCTCTCCCTGACTTATGCTTTCCACATATGCGTGAGAAAGGGTAAGGAAGTCCCAGAAGAGAGCCATGCCCTCCAAATATAAACCACTGCAAATGGAAATAACATCTTTACACCACAGTGGTGCTGACTGAACTCTAATTTACATTTTACTTTCTAGCACTTCTTCCCTTTTTTGTGAATTGCTGTGCTAAGCGATTACTAGCAAGAGTACATGTGCATTCTTGTGCATTACACAAACAAAACAAAAGAAAACAGGCAATCATACATTGCGGTACTAATGATAAAAAACTCCACAGGAAACCTTTAAGTTTATTTTTGACACCAAATTAGAGGTTATCCAGAGAATGATAAAAAATGTTTTGATATGATATTAGTATTCATTTGTATTTTGGAAAAAAAAATGCTGTAATCCTCTTTTTGAATTACGTTAAACAGATGAGGTGTGAAAGCACCCTAAACTGCACATTCAAATCTCATTAAGGGGCTACCACGCTGTGCAAATGCTACTGTAGCATACAGAGGCAGGCAACAATCCACAAACACGTACACTATAGACAAAAGGGTTTGTGTTGTAGACATCTGCATTTCATAGGTGACCATGCGTTTTTGGGTTCTGGGTTTCAGTAACCTGACAGACTCAGGTGTGGATTTGAAAGGATAGGATTGAAACGGTGAGGACTTTGGAAAGACAGAGGGAAAAACGGGAAGGAGTGATTTTTCTTCCAAGGTTTCAGATTCATAGAGAGGGAGTGACTGGCTATACCGCTCAGAGTCGGGTGACACTTCACACAGACGAGCTACTCCGGGATGTTTGACGTTCTTAAAATTTCTCTCCTACTAATTCATGTTAGAGGTTTTCACACTGCAGACATCTAGAGGCAATAATATGTTTAAATGATGCTAGTAAAGAAAAATAGTACATTTTTGAATCTTAAACTTCAAATCGGGTGTTCTTGTATGAACTTTTGTATACCCGAATTGCAAGATAATATCTCAAAATAATGTTGTGTATTATTTAATTCCTCTTTCTTGTTCCCCTTTCCTTTTTATGGCATTTTTATTTTAAGGGTTGTGAAGTTAGGTTTTGAATTAAAACAGAAGATCTAGAATTTTTAAGGAACCTATAAGTTTAATTTCTTTTGTGTGGTACCATTGATCTTTGAAATATTCTTGGATGATTGATAGCAGACCACAATCATTTGGGAGTACATTTGGGGAATTGCTGTTAACATCAGTATTATTGCTTTTGAGTGTGGTCCAAAATGGTCCACTCTGAAAGTGGTTTGTCTTTGGTGAGTTCTCCATCGTATTCAAAACTGTCAGTTTATGTCAAGAGCCAACATTCAGTGTGCATTTATTTTCACATCCTCTGTATTGATTTTGCTACTTTCCTCAAGGTGAGCATCAAGTATGACCTCATAATGCCTCTAAATGGTTTCCTACGCCGGCCGATGAAATGCTCAGAGTTTTCTGTTCACTTTAGTTAATTGCTCCTTTATGTAACAATAAACATGAGTCATGTTGCAACCACATCACAGAGTAGCTGTTCCATATGAAGTACTTGCTTCATCAATTATTCGTCTGCATTAAAACTCAGTAAGTAACCGGGCTGTTTTGAAATTGTCAGAGCTGGAAAGCCAAAGTGCCTTTTTTGTCTGTCTGCAGTAAGGATGCACAACTCCAGGTAATGGATGACACAATAGAGGCGTAGAATAGATGATACACAGTATCAACTAAAAGCCAACAGAGATTAGACTGGTAACTTGCAACTTGTCTTTCAATGTGTGCCTTTCTATTGTTTTTGTATATATTTCTCTATATTTATTCCTGCTGTCTGCTATTTATATTTTATTCTGGCACAGTTGGTGTGGAGCAGCCACAATTTTGTTGTACATGTGCAATGACAATAAAGGGCTATTCTATTCTATTCTATTCTATTCTATTCTACAATAAAAAGGAATTAACAAATTAACAAAAGGCATTAACAAAAGGAATTATTTAACAGATTATTTAGACTCATGGTGTTTGCATATGCTTTTTAGCGGAAAGGATTTCCATTGTGTTCACCTATAGAGGAACTAATATACACCCTACAGCCAATTCATAAGGTACACCTTGCTAGCACTGGATTGGATCCAGTTTTGCCTACAGAGCTGTATTAATTCTTTCAACAAGATTTTAGTCCTTATTTTCATGATAGCATCACACAGTTGCTGCAGATATTGTGTGTCTGTTCCAGCACATCCCTAAGATGCTTTATTGGATTGAGACCTGATGACCGGGGAGGCCATTTGAATTCAGTGAACCTATACTCATGTTCAAGAAACCAGTTTGAGATGATTTGAGCTTCGTGACATGGTGTATTATACTGCTGGAGGCAGCCACCAGCAGATGGGTACACTCTGCTCAGAAAAAGAGATGGACATGGTCAGAAACTGTACTCAGGTAGGATATAGTGTTCAAATTTTCCAAAGTGTGCCAAAAAATATCCTCTACACCGTTACACCACCAGCAGCAACATGAGATTTTGATACAAGGCAGGATGGACGCTTGCTTCCACGTTGTTGACACCAGATTCTGAGGCTACCCTCTAAATGTTTAGGAGAAAATGGGACTCTTTGGATTTGATTCACTGCTGCTTTCCTATCAACTCGAAGCAGTGGGACCATTCTCTGTAAACTCTGGAGATGTGGGAAAGATCCCAGCACATAGCAGTTTCTGAAATCACTTTTGAATTTCAGGAGGTTGTCTTGGCCATGTCCACCTGCCTACATGCATTCAGTTGCTGTCATGTGATTGGCTGATTAGATTATGGCATTAATGATAACTGAACAGGTATACCTAATAAACACTGTGGTCAGTGAATATATACACCCTGGCGAGTAGTTGGGACATTTTGCTTTCACACCTGTATTCATCTTTCCCCTTGAAATTAAGATAAATGGAAAATTAAAGTTTTTACAGACAAAAGATAAATAAAGAAATAAATAAAAGTAATTAAAAACTGCTGTTGGCTTAAAAAAATCACCTTGCCATTTTGAATTTCCCTCAAGAATTTGGACTTCTACTCATTAAGGTAATTTTTCAGGGGGAACGTGGCGCAGCAACAACTTTGCTGAAGCTTTCAGAAGACCAGACGTGCTCTAAATTAGTTTGAATTGGCTCAACACTAACTGGTCTTAAGAGGGACCAAACACAAATTTCTATCTGTGTTCTTCTGCTATTAACAACCCACTCTACCCATTTGTCTGGTATTGCAGTGGTGCCAGAGGGAGTAATGAGATGCCTAGTTATGCTAAAAGAACGGACATCTACAGTTATAAAAATATCTTAATAATGCTTTTCTTCATAAGATGTCTATCACATTTCGGGTAAAAAATATTTTAAGTCAGACCCAAATCCACGGTAATTGGTGTCCACACACTAGCTAATTAATTTGTAGCTGGAAGCGGTCACAGATTTTAATGAGGACTACCAAATTAACAAACTTTTGCTCTCAGGATGGTGAAATACTGAAAATAGATAATCCCTAAAACCTTGTAAAAGTTTAACCAAGAAAACACATCAGCAGATGAGGATAACGAAGACGTTTTTAGCATTAATAAACTTTTAAAGAACTGACTCAAGATGTCAGATGTGAAATGAGATAATAAACCAAAACAATTAATTACAGTAATTAATATATAAATAATTAATAATATATGAATTAATGTAGTCATTTAAAATAAAACGGTTTTAAAAACTCAAAATGTATTTAATGCTGGAGTTGTGCATCACTGCTTCAATATGTTATCTGAAAATTACAATGCAGGTGCCTAGTCATTAACCAAGAGCATCACCACCACTGTCATCATCATCATCATTACCATCATGATCATCTGCAGCCAAAGACGATGGAACCAAATCTGTGGTCACATAAATCTAACCCCAGTCTAGCCCAGGGCGACGTAACCGTGACAAAACGCAAACCAAATTTAAACCCAAAAGTCTCAGAAAATATTCTGCCAATAAATAAATAACCAGAACAGCCAAAATTAAGCAGAAAACATAACAAAAATGAAAAGTACATTGGTTCCACAATGCTTGACCACATACTCATCACCACATGAAGAACAACACGGTTGCGTGGGGCTGCTGCGACAGCCTCGTCGGTACAAAATCTACAGCACCACCATGTTCAACACCACCATTACCCCACCTATACAGGAGCCTCTAAATCCTACCCCTATATCTTGACCCCCTCGGAGCCGTACACGTTGTACCCCTCCCTATAAGTGGCTAGATTCTGGGTGCTGGGGGAGGGGCTGGGGCAGTGGGGGGGGCTAAGGTCCACCTTCATGCGCTTGGCTTCGGCCCGTGACTTGTAGCAGAACTCGACCAGGGCCACCAGCATTGCCAGGCCCAGGCCGCCCACAAGGATGTAGAAGACCCCGGCCACGTTGGACAGGCTCAGAGCCTGGGACGACTTGTCCTGAAGAGATGGGAGGGAGGGAGGATTCAAGGAACATGTGTTTAAAAGATGAAAGGGTAGTAGTGGTAGAATGGGTAGCAAAAGGTGGCAGAGGAGAAGTGGTGGGCAGACAAGAAGAAAGAGTAGAGAAGAATGGAAAAGTGAGGGGAGATGTTGAGTAGATTCAAGGTGAGAGCAGTAAGAGGAGAATGGTGCAATGAGGTGGAGACAGAATAGGGAATGATCAGAGGGAAAATGAGGGAAAAAGCAGACAAGGAAAAGCAGATACAGTAAGTTAGACACAGAGAAATGGAAATTGTACCAGATAAATTGATATGTTTATAAGTACTGAAGTTATGGTATTATCATAAATTATCACAGTATTACATTCTACTTATATAAACTGGCATACTACTCATATAAAACTTTAATCTCTACTGCCACCACATCTGCTATTCCACAAATACTGTATGCTACAAATCTACAGCAATCACTACAGCTACAAAACATTCAACAGTTCTAGAAATGTTACAGTGTGCAAAGTAGTGCAGCAAGAGTGAATTATTTGTAGAGCAAGTTTTTAATCTGAGCGGGGATTACATTTTGCTCTATGTATTTGTTTTTTCCCAAAGGCAAAGCTCCAGTAGTTTAGTATAAAAATTTAAAGCAACTCCCATGTCAAATATTTATAGCAGGGCGAAAATTCTAAAAAAATAATAACAATTTTTAGTTTTAATTATGAAATAATTTTGATAAATGTTGTTAACTGGGGAGGTATGCAGTATGAAGCTCCCGGGTCTGTTATTTCCCAGTTGTTTTGTAATTGTAAGTAATTAATTGGTCATTTAGATCCATTTATACAAATACTAAAGCGAAATTATAGAACATAGTTTTTGTTGTGTTTTGTTTTTAGCTTAGCTTATAGCTCATTATATTACATTATATCATATTATTTATTAGTGATATAAACTCTATTAATGATAAATGCTACATTCTGTTTTTACCTTACTAGAAATGTATATATATTTGTGTAGCTGGCCTCCTGTCCACAGTCCAGAACTGATTTTACTGCATGTTAATTTAACAAGTC
>VOQK01028673.1:0-17495 GCA_015052645.1 Benitochromis conjunctus | reverse complement strand
TTAATTTAACAAGTCAAATGAGTGTAGCAGCTGAGCATTGCATTTTATTCTGACTGACTTCTTTCAAGGAGAGTTTTGAGGAAATAATAACAATTTAGTCATTATCAAAAAATTCTTAAATGAATGGAAAACAAGGGAGCAGATCCCTGATTAAATCTCAAATATAAAAGGGAGAGCCAGTAATTGCAACAAGTTAATACTGCTGATGCATAAGAATCAGTGCCATTCTCACATGGAATGGACTAGCATATGAGATTAAAACAGAAACATGCAAGTGAAGACTGATGATTTTACATATTTTACTTTATTTCTAACACTAACTGATGTGAAGATGGAATTGCCACACATCACTACAGAGACTGAAGGAGACTGTTGTCTTCATTTGTATTTAAAATTAGGTAAATGTGGTCCACCATCCAAAAAGACCACTATGCATCTTTTACGTCCAATGTGGTGCACGTTCAAGAAATGTCTAAAGAGTGTTTAAAATGCTATTTCTAAGACATAGTTGCAGTAATCTGGAGCGTATTCATGATGAGAGTTTCAGGCTAGCGTTCTGCGGGCCACAGCAGCGTGAGACTGACCTTACTTCCAGAGTCCTTGGGTCCACACTCTCCCTTGTCATACCACCATTTGTTTTTCAGTTTGTCTAAGACGCCTGCTTCGCTCAGTTTCAAAACTGCAAGGTTTACTGGGGTTCTTCGCGTGTAAAAATAACATAAATAACATCATAGGTCATGTTATTTTATGTTATTAGAGTATTTCTCATTTGCATTGCACATCTCAGTAACAAATAAACTTTTGCATAGATTGAGTGACCTAGCATGGATCCCACTGAATACATGTGTGTATGCTCGTTGAGGAGGGGCTGGGGGGAGCGAGGAGCTAAGGCGAGCTACAGACATATGAGTGGGACCCACCTTTGTCACTTCAGGTAACACACCCATGCTGCCCCAGCTCATCCTACAATAATCCAGAGGCAATTACTATTGAGCCGGGACTATTGGCATCAGGCAAGCTCTGTGTCACGACTGGGAGAGTGAGAAGTTCATAAACTTACTTTGCATGCGTTGAAACAGAAATGATCTTTTCTTTGAACTCTCCCTGATGCATATGATCAGAAAAAACTGTTGGTTGGTTGGCTGTTTTGACACCTTTAGATATGAAATTTGGGGTAAACGTCAGATAGTTAATCCTTTAGAAGGATTACTGCCAGTCCACTACTCTCGGCTGTGAATGATCGATGGACTGCTATGATATTTGGATTAAACGAGGCAATGAAATTCATGTGTTCATAAGGATGAATTGAAATAATTCATCACAGAGTCAAAGTTTTATTTATTCAGTGTTTTGGTTTGTGATGAGATCTAAATATATACACTACTAATGATGGTTTCATTAGTGGTGTATATAGTTGTGCATGCTAACAATAATTAATATTAATTACATGACAAATAACAACTAATTAGCATGCATTTAGCTCAAAGCCTGTGTCTAATTACAGCCACTAACAAGCATGTAGAATTTATTCCTGTTCAAATGAACTTGATAGACTGCATTTAAAATTTCTCTTCAAACTGACTAAAGGAATGAAACTGGAACGTTTGTTAAAGAGCTAGATGAATACTTCTAGCTGACAAATGTTCCAAATTGCTGAAATCACACATATCCTGTCATTGTGTTTTTTGCTTTTATTAATTATTCATCTCTCCATCTGCCTTTAGTCAAACTGAGCCTCTCAGGGGTGTCTCCATTTGACTCTCACTAGACTGTTTGTTTTCTCTCTACTCTTCCCAGAGATGCCAGTAGGGGGCAAATATTCCTGTCTTGACAGTAATTGCTCTCTTTATTATTCCAGCTATCCATCAGTGAAACCTCTTTCCATTACTTTGCACTCCTGTCAGAGGGACATTACCAGTTCAGTGCAAAGCACCTTTAAAACGGTTATCTTCATGAGATGTGCTTGATTTATTTTGGCAGTCACTCAGAATAGGGATATTTTTCCATGTATTATAAAGAAAATGAGCATTTTTTTTCCCCTGATGATTCAAAATGATAGTAGGATATATTTATATTTTCCAGCAATCGCGTTCTGGGTCTCTACCAGGTCTAGCCACCTGATTCATTTAAAAAGCTGTTATTTCAGGGTTTTTCTTTTTATGTGTATCAACAAGCTCCAAAGTGCATTTGTCATTGTGTCTGAACTTATATATAAAGTCACAGACAGTGGACATCAGTGCAACCTTGTGCCTATTTTTGCAGCTGCAGGTTGTCTCAGGAGATTTAAGCTATCTCTTCTGTCCTCCCTGTACGCTGCTTGACTCTATGCCAGGGCAGATGCATGTGTTACGCTCCCAGGACGGGGGCTGTCGCGAGCCGCTCAGCTGGTGAGCAGCCCCTGTCACCTGGAGGTGGGGGGGGCAGACAGAGAGGGCTAACCTTGGAATCCCCTCCCCCGCTGCCACATTCTCCTTTGTCATACCACCACTTGTTTTTCAATTTGTCCAACAGGCCCTGCTCGTTGAGTTTTAGCACGGCCAGGTTGACCGCGTTTCTTTAAGTAAAAAAGGAGGAACAGATAAGATAGTTTGGTCAGAGCAGAGGATGGAGGGACAAACAGACAAGATGGACGGGGGACCGTAGTCAGGAGAAGGAAAGGGAAAAGGAGGACGAGAGGGAGCAGAAATTAGGATGGGCTAAATTCACACAAACAGGTGAGTTAGAGGGGAAAACCGCACCTCAGACAACGCTCTCCCTTGCTATCACTCCTTTACTAACTTCTGGAATTTTTTCCAAATTTGTTTTATGGTTTTACAAAAAAAATTCCTCTTGTGTTACTCTTCTGTGTCTGGCTGCACTAACATCAGATGCTACCACAGTGAGTGTCAGATTACTGGTATAAAGTGTGTTAACCAGGCATCCTACTGAAGAGGTGCTTGTCCCCTCCTGCTGTTCCCCTGCCATCCTATAGCTCTGTACAGGTGTGTGTGTGGATGTTGTGTGGCTTCAGTTTCCTAAGGCCCTGCTTACTCTGTTGAAGGGACTGACCTCTAAACAATATTCAGGGACACAGTGCTAACTATCCAGCATCCATACAGAGTGTGAGCGTGTGTGTGTGTGTGTGTGCAAATCACCTAACCTCTGTATAGCTAGCATGATTTTAATGACATGAAAATTAATCCGTGCCAATACTTCTTTGTAGATTTGCATGTAGTGTTTGGGGGCGAGTGTCTAAATGTGCACTTAAATAAAATGTTTACGTTTAAGTAATTTAATTACATGTAAATTATCCATACAATTTTGCTACCAAAGAACAAACATTTATTGAATCTGTTTGACTTCATCAATACACATTCAGTTTTTAGCAGGGGTGTCAAACATAAGGGCCAGAGTTGCCCCCCCCCATGGCATCACAAAGTAACACTACAAAGATATTTCTATATTACAAATATTTGTTAATGATGATTTATTATTATGAATTACTCTCCTGTAATTGTAATTGCAGTAGAGTCCGGGTAGTGAACCACATGAACTTTTTTTCTGTAATTTGACACATTTATTTATTTATGCTAACAGATTGCTTTCAATTACTACAGGAGCAATTTTTAATCATGTAGAAAATCTGAGACATACAATTAAAATTAAACTTCTTTTTCTTATTTTAAATGGGATTAAATGTGTAGTTAAACATCTGTAAACTGACAGAAAAGGGAGTTTCGCTGGTTTGGCCTCTTTGTGAGGAAAGCGAGATGTATGTAGCCCATCCTGGGTTTATAGCAAGGATATTGTCCTTAATTATTATTTATTTGAAAAAAAATTATTGTATATATTTCAGTTTCATTTTACTCAAGAGTACTTCATGTTTACAAGGGTCATGAATCATGTTATAAATGTGTCATTTTCTGCTTCTCTAGCACATCTCTGATTTTTACAGCTGTCCATGAACTCTTTCCTGTCATCATCTTCTTGTGCGACCATGCTCTGCTTTTGTTTGTGTGATGCTGATCGGCCATACTAATGTCTGCACAAAGGTCACAGCAGTCACTGCGTACTTGTTTATTTGTCTGGCCTTTTGTCTGTACACTTGCCTATCTAGGAGCACTATCTCATCTCTGATGGGCTGATGGTACACTGGTGTTAAGGGCTTAGAAACAATATTCAAGAGATTCGAGAAGAGACAGCGTTCTCTGGGGTGATCTAATCTGCCGGCCATGACTAATCTCATCAACATAAGAGGAATGGATGAAAACAGTTCAAAAAGATCTGTAAAGCATGATAATGACAGTCACATATTAAAAGTCACATCAAAAAGAGTCATATAGCAGAAAGTATACAATACTATTAATGTCCAGCTCAGTCATCAGAATATTCATGCTCTACATCAACATCATCATCATCATCACGTCAAAATAGCACTGTGATTACTGCACCAGGAGGAGAGGCAGGCACACCCGGCGTGCACACTCGCAGCCTTGTGCAAGTCTGTGTTTCTGCAGACTGAGAGCAGTCAGAGACAACTGTGGATAGTCCCAGGCATGTGTTATGGGGGAGCTTCCAAAGGAACCTATCCACCTGCTGTCTGTCACAATGTTCCCTCATAAAAGGGAAAACTTTTTTTTTTCTTGTTTAAGAAAATAAGAGGTAAACTACAGGGCGACAGGGGTCTTGAGGAACTTTGCACCATGCACAGGGGAAAGTTATAGGACATGGTGTGAGGCTGTTTGTGCTGTTTGTGCTTTTGCCTTTCATGTGGCAAATCTGAAATGCTGACAGAGATAGATGGAGGAGAGAGGAGTAAGCAAGTGGTCTAGCTTTGCTGAATTTAGTCAATTATTTCTTTTCCTCAGCAGGCACTTGTCACATTGAGAAGACAAAGTTTCTTTACTGCTGTCACAGTCACCTGGAAAATGAATTATCTGCATTGCTGAGGATATCGCAGTGAAACCTATTGAGACTGTTACTGTAAGCTCAAGTTAACAAGCCAGAGAAACAGGTGTCTACTGAGGGAAAAACAAGATAAAATGACCAACTTCATGGCTTGTATTTACTTTGTTTCCTCCATCTTACGGTTCCTCTTTCATGTTGATGCACTTTTTCTTTTTAAAAAAACTACTACTTATTTTTCTGTTTGTTGGGCTTTAATTTGAGATTGTTCAATTATCTATTAATTCAACTGGCTTAAAGACTGAAACTGTGTCTTTCTTTTGTTTGAGGCTCAGTATTTTTCACGTGGAATCCTGTATTACGTTTACTTTGAATTCCCCCCATTGTACAGGCCCCTCTGCTTCCTGTTCCTCACTTTCGTTTTCTTTCCGGGTCGTCTATAAATTCCCCCCGTGGCTCTGGATGGAGTGACAGCAGTCCGAGGTTCTGCCTCTCCTCGTGGTCATTCTCTGGTAATAAATCTCTCTTTTAATCATTGTCATCATCAGCATCATGGAGCAATGAGATGATAGCAGACAAATGAACAGAGTTACCTGGAAGGTGGCCCTGTGGAGAAAAGGTGGTTGAAAATAGCAAAAGAATAGAAAGGAAGCACAGGAGCACAAAGCGACGTATGGCAGCGACACAGGACAAAGACATGGAGGTGACATGCTTTGATTTAACAGATGGCAGAAGTGAGAGCAAAGATAGTCAAACAGAATTACAAACAATACGAAAAGGAAGGCAGAAAGTGGGGGAAAAAAAAGAAATGAAGGTATTAACAAAAGAAACCACAACCAAACAAATGATTTGCACGTTTAACACATTTATCGAAGTCACTGCTGCTCAGTGAAAACATATAACTGCCAACTGCCAATCCCATAAATCCATAAACTGTGTTAAATCAATAACATTTACTGTTAATTTGGGACTTTACGCTTGCGAGAATCAATCAATATCCGCTTCGGTCAATTTTTACAATTCTATGGTTGAGAAGTTTTCACCAGACAGCAGTGAGAGGTTGATTTAGGTCAAGTATAAAAGGCACAGCAGGGTAGGTGGAATATCGCAGCAATAGTCCAGTATCAGCGTCGTTACTGTTTCCTATTGTTACACTATTCCACCCACCTTAACTGTGAGCCTTTCGGTGTTGCAATGCCGTATCCTTTGGAGTCCAGGTTGCCCCCGACTTTCATGGTATCACAAGGCTTTCGCTGCTCCGTGTATTCGTTCATGGTGGACTCGAGGAGGAAGGCGTACTTCCCCTTGGACTTTCGGACCCTTGCCACGCCTTCTGCTGTGGTTTTGGTGAAGACAGTTGGCTCAGCGGACTTCATATATGACCACATCTTCTCGTATACGGCTATTTTGGATCTCTAACATGGAAGAGGGGCAAAAGGAGAAAGTAAAAGGTTAACAGGGAATTAATGGGTATAAATTTACAGTTATAAGAAATGATGTGAAAGTCAGCTGTCAGATTCAGGAAAAGATTAAATGTATCAGACCTAGGGATGAAAAAATGGTGCAGAATGGTAACATTACAGAAAAAACGGCATTGATAAAAACTGCCACTGTAGCTGTTCACTGTATATATTTCAGCCATTTAAAACATCCTGTTTAGCTTTCTGTACGGTAAACAAAAATAAATGAATCCCACTAACAAATACTGCCTGTTTGATATTAAAAACACATCAGTGAGCTGCATCATTGCCCTGGTTATGTTTCTTCATTACCTTTAACACAGCTTTTGAGTCAATCCCACCTTAGAAACTCAAAAGGTGGATATATTTTAATTTGCCGCTGATAAAAGGATGCCAAACACATTGCTCTTACACTTGATTTGGCAAAGTTAAAGCAAACAAACCATATTTGTGATGTATTTAAATGGATTTATGCTCCAGGAATGAGTAGAAATGAATTGGTTTTCAGTTGCAAGAAAATATAGAACAATGCCTGCCAGTCTTTTTCTTTCACAAATATTACTTTGAACACTGTGTAATTAATTATTCGAATCGACATGCTGACCTTAGTGCTGACTTTACTGAGGCAAAAGGGAGATTGTCAATCCATGTAAACAATCCATGTTTTCACTGGTTTTCATTTGTTGCTACAGATTCGACGTGAAGCTGACTTTTCCTCTGTTAGTCCTTGAATAAAATGACGCAGCTGATGGTGTGCTGTGTCTTCTAGCTGCAATTTTTATCCCGTGGCGGATAATGATATTTACTGCATAACCACATTTAAAATATGACACCATGTAGATGCTGACGAGTCAAGCATCAATCTTACGTTTAACTGGAATACTTGTACACTAAGCTGGTGTGTGGTTATGAATTTAGGATTGAGTACTGTACAAAAGTCTTAAGCCACCGCTTATTTCTTTATATTTTGTCTCGAACGAACCAGACTTTTTTGGACATTGGCTTCTTTTTCACTCATTTTTAGTCCACTCCTTGTACCTGGCCATGTTCAGAGAAATGTTTTTTTTTTTAAAACCACTTATTATATGCTTGAATCATTCAAGCATACAAAAGATGCTTAACTTAATGGCTGAACCAGTATTGTCTCTCTCTATATATAACAAACTGTATCTGTAGGTACTTTGTTACTATTAGCTTAGGCTATTGAAAAAAAAAGAAGATAATTTTTTCCAATTTCTTTACCTGAATCTATGAAAAATGCCAAAAATAACACAGTTTTTCCACCAACATGGTGATACTCAAAGAGCCAAAAACTTGGCATATCTCGACATGCTATACAGTGCTTCCTTAAAGACATATGAGGGAACTGGACAAGTGGAGGACAAAGAAAGAAGTGGCAGGCCTAAAAAACTACATGACGAACCAGAGACAAAAAGCAGGGGTATGTCACATCACACAAGAAACAGACTGAATATCAGTGGCGACAGGTCATATGGAGTGATGAATCCAAATTGAAATTTTTGGGTTCAATCGATTTGAAGACAGAGCAGGTCAGGCAAGAGCTACAACAGTGAGCGTCTACAGCCATCTGTAAAACATTTCAGATAGTGGTGTTGGGGATCTTGTCAGAACTGATGGACTTATGAATGCATTAAAGCATTTTCAGATCTTTATCCACCATGATGTAGTGGCTGGAAAGTGTCTGATTGACAACAGCTTATTTTTTCAGCATTACAATGATCCCGAAAACACTGTCAATGCAGTAAAAGCATACCTGGATAGAAAAACTCTATCAGTCATGGATTGGTCTCCCCACAGCCCAGACCTCAACATCCATGAAGCAGTGTGGGATCATGTTGACAGAGAACAGAACAAAAAGGCAGCCAACATCCAAATAAGAGCTTTGAATGTCCTCCAACAGGCCTGGAGAACTATTCCTGAAGACTACTTAAAGAAATTAAAGAACGGAAGAAAGCTTCCTAAGAGAGCTCAGCTTGTTATAATTGTACAAACTTTGTTGCACATGTTTCAATAAATGAATTCACCAGTTTCTTAGCAAGATACAAAGAAAAGAAGGGTGGCTTAAGACTTGTATATAAGCTTTATTATATTTTTTCATAACGTGTACTGTATACATCCTGCATATGTCTGTGGTCTTGTAATTCTGCGCATCGGTCTTTGTGTATATATGTGAATTGATTTGTTTGCCTGTGTGTGTGAACTGTGTGTACTCAAGAGTGAAAATAACAAGCAGAGGAGTCAAACTGTCATCCTCCACAAGCGCACTGCTTCTTTCTTCTCTTTCACTCCTGGTGATAAAGTGTTATTCTGTCGCTCTCCGAGCAACAAGCCAGGGCCTCAGCCACTGAAACCAGCACCCGGGGAATGGTATGAGTGTGTATCAGTGTGCTGCTAGTGCGTGACGGACACCTATCCCATAATAATGTCACACACATCAAAAGCTCCGCCTCTCTTCATTCTACCCTCTCTTTCTCTTCATATTTCTCCTTCCATTTCTCCCTCTGTCTGCCAAAGTCTATCACAGATTCTCACCAGCCCCTCCTGCATACCTCCAGCCCATCTATCCAAGCCCCCACCTATCAAAGAAAGCGAGACTGAGAGACGCTGATAATAAATGTGCATGTACAAAGCGCCGTCTAGCCTTGAAGGGATGGATGTGTGACAATAAGGTGTGACTCTTTCCAGATTTTTTAACAATAAGCGTAGCTGTGAAAGAGGAAAATGGATGCTGCAAGTCACCTTCAGGCATGCACAATATGGAAACGCTTTTAAACATACATGGACACACATACCGTGTTTCTGCGCGTTGCAAAACACCACTCAAACTTGCTTACACATATAAGACACATGCATATGTTGCTTTATGTGCACACAATATTGTATGTACACATACGCGGTCACACAAACACACCCGCATGCACACACAAAGATAATTAATGGTGGTGGCGAATCCCCCTCAGCTGTGGGAGAGTAAATTGCTTTTTCACCCTCCACAGATTTCAGCCTGCTCGTTATGTTGATGATGCCAGAGCGACTAACAGAAGCACAAACCGCCTGCTACATCGCCACCCCTTTCCTCCTCTGTCTCCAGACACAAAGTGCACACATTCCTACAGAGCAGAACTGTTTATATACACATAACATGCACAAGAACAAAAACAAATCTTAATAATTGTGTGAAGCAATAGGGGAAGAAAAAAATTTGGATTGTGTGCATGTGTGTCAGCTATTAACATCGACTGGGGTGCACATAGGTGAAGAGGTCAAAGGGGGAAGCCACTTCATGTTTAACTGGGGTTACTTTACCCCATTCTGCTATTCTCTCCTCTTTCTTTTCATAGCAGCATATCCTATCCCGCCAGTCCTCCTCAACTTTACTTACCTTGCTATTTATTTTTATAATTATTATGGTTTTATTGCTTTATTTTAGATGATAGCAGAGTGATTAACTGCTAAGGACTGTGGTTAAAAAGCATTGTTTCGGTGTAATCAAGATTGCGTTTCAGAAATCACAGCAGAGATCTTTTGTTTTCTCGTGTCCAGTTTAATTCTTTTAAATCTTACTGTGGGCTTTGATCAAGTTTTACACACAAGCTACCTGGAAAGTCATCTCAGCTTAACATCACGTTTCAAGTCTCTCTCAAGTCCAGATCAGAACACAAAGATCCATTCATCTCTATTCTCTAGAGTGTTGTAGATTGGTTTTCACTGTTTTATTCTCACTTAAAAAGTATGTGCTGCTTGAATTAGCCTAGCTAACAGAGGCACACTCATTATTCCCTACTAGCATACAAGTGATTAAAATTCTGCCAGCAACACAGGTATTTTTCTGATTAATGTAATATTTTAAATATTCATCTTTGTAAATTTGAATCTACACTCAGTTGTCAGTTTATTAGCTATGCCTTACTAGTACCAGGTTGGACTGTCTTTCACCTTCTTTGGTCTATAATAGGGCGATCGTGGCTCAAGAGTTGGCAGTTCGTCTTGTAATCGTAAGGTTGCCAGTTCGAGCCCCGGCTCGGTCCTCGGTCGTTGTGTCCTTGGGCAAGACACTTCACCTACTGCCTGCTGGTGATGGCCAGAGGGGCCGATGGCGCGATATGACGGCCTCGCTTCTGTCAGTCTGCCCCAGGGCAGCTGTGGCTACAACTGTAGCTTGCCTCCACCAGTGTGTGAATGTGAGAGTAAATGAATAGTGGAATTGTAAAGTGGTTTGAGTGTCTTGGAAAAAGCGCTATAGAAATGCAATCCATTCTTCTTCTTATTATTATTATATTGACATGATTGCATCACACAGTTGCTGCAAATTTGTTGGTCGCACACCAATCAATCCCAAAGGGGTTAGATTGAGATCTGATGAGTGTGGGGATCTCTGAATACAGTGACCTCATTGTCATGTTCAAGAAACCAGTTTCAGAGGATCTGAAAAAATATCTTCCTCACTATTACACCACCACCAGCATGAACCGTTGATACCAGGATGGATCAGACCAGGCAACATTTTTCAGCTCTCTATTGTCCTATTTGGTGAGTCCATGTGAATTGTAGCCTCAGTTTCTCCTGTTATTAGCTGACAGGAACAGCCTATTGTTGCAGAAAACTTCAAGTATGGATATGTTGTGCACTGCACACCTTGTCTGGTACTAACAGCCACGGCATATTTAAAATCACTTAACCCATTTTGATGGTCTGTGTGGACTTCAGCAGTCTGCCCTGGCCATCTCTACATATCAAAATGCAATGAGTTATTGCCATGTGACTGGCTGATTGTATACTTCCATTAACAAGAAATTGAACAGGTGTACCTAATAAAGTGGTATCCTTGAAAATGTCAGTGTTGCTAAATGCTAAGATGCTAAAAATATATGGGGGTTGTATTAACAAAAGTGGTTGGTTTTTAATACCAGTAATACTATAAGTAATGCAATACTAGTGATACTGATAGGATTAAAGGTCTTCCTCAAAGTCGCAAATTAACTTTACTTAACATTAAAAACCTGAAACAGCTCAAGCAATCAAGTAAAATGAACAGTGTGCACTGAGTTCATACCCTGAAGAATTCTTTAGTGGAGCCTGAGTCCAGCGTCCCATAGGCTATCTCAGTCTGTTTGGCCAAGTCCTCTGCACTCTCTATCGGTGAAACCATCCTCTCCACAGTGAGGAATGCAGCCAAGTTGGCTGTGTAAGAGGAGATGATGATAAGAGTAAAGAACCACCACACACCTCCAACAATACGTCCAGATAGAGACCTGCAGAGAAGAGAGCGGGGAGTGAGGTAGGGAGGAAAAAAAATAAACAGGCAAAGCAGAGTGAGGTGTGAGAAAGGGAAAGATAAAGTCAATATTTTTTTTTTTTTACAAAGTGGCCAAGATGGCACGATTAAGGAGATGAAAGAAAGCAAACACAGGCGAGAAATCAGCAGATGGATGAAACGGAGAAGGTGAAGGTAAAGACGACAGTGAAGGGATTAAAAAACAAAAGAGAAAGAAACACAATTACCATTGCAGAGATATGCAACACAGAAAACTGTAGTTTCACAAAGCGTTTTGGACTCCACTGTGTGCATGACAAAACTGACAGTACCGCTAAAGTAATTGTCTTTCAACCTGAAAACCAATTCAGCACTAACAGCAACCGAGGCTACATGAAACAGATTGCAATCGGGGCAAGCCAGCAACTCTCTCATCCTCTTTCCTTCTTTGCCTTTTCTCCATGCTTACTATGTTTATCTACCAATTGTGAGCAGGAGCATCAAAGTAAGTGGCAATTCATTTTTTTTGTTGTTGCATGAAGCAAGTGAGAGTGAACCTATTAGAGAAAGTCAAAGAAAAATACACGAAGGCTACACAATGTTTCCTTTTAAGTACCGCAGTCAGCAAAAGACCTTGGAATTCTAATGGGCAGAAACAGCAACAAGAAAAATAATAATAAAGAAAAAAAACTTCACTTCAGAGGAGTGAGAAACAAAGTGAAAATATTACTGAGCCACTTAGACACATGCACTAAAAAGATATTATAGAAAGAAAATCCACTTTCAGACAGAAGGAAAAGGATTACCTTTCCTCTTATCAGGCTTCATCAACAAAAGATGCAAACAAGCTGAACATGTCCATGTTGTCTGTGATCCTCAGGAAATCAGTAATATCAGAATTTCCCAGTCACAGAGAACGTCAGGCAGAGTTCACTGACATGTGTAATGATTAGGGTTAAGGTCAGGGTTTGGGCGTCGTTCACTGAACAAACTTGACAGGAAATGATACAAAAAATGCAGAAAATGACTGAAAAACGACCTGATAAATAACTTGAGACCAAATCATCACATTTAAAATGTTGAAATTATAATTCATGGCTTTTACTTTGAAGAAGCACTTTATTTTATTTTAATTTTTTTAATGAAATTACGCCAAAAAGAAGTAAAACAACTAAAAGGTGCTATGATGAACTCCTGATTTGGGTGAAAATGATCTGTGAACAGCTCGTACCACATTACAAATAATCATTTGATCTGTTGTTATCATAAAAACACTGATTACAGCCATCGAAACCTCAGGCAATAATCAGATCCTCTTACATACAATCAGACAATGTGTTCTAGTATTCACTGGACAGACAGCAGCCTGGTGATACCAACACTCTGATGTGAGAGCGGAGACAGACAAATTATTTTTAGGGTTTGTTTGTAAGGAGTGTGAGCGGAAGAGAGATGCATTGACGCCTGACTCGGCATAAATTGTCACCTTTTGGAGCAACTCTGCATTATGCTGCTCTTCAAAATCCATCGCACCTCTTAATCCACACACATGCAAACACACACAGACTTGATAGTGTTTGTCCTTGAGGCCTTGATCTGTTTGCTTGAAATAATGAACCTGGCATACACCGTGATGGATTCTCACAGGAAACAGTTGTTAGATTTATTTTTATACTTATTAGGATACAATAGAAACTTTATTTATTTTTTTAACCATGTGACACGTTGATGTAATGTTTGTCTTCGAGCTCAGAAAAGGAAATACGATTGTGACAGAGATAAGAAGGATGAAGAGGATGGCATATTCAGAAGTTTCATAGATTTCACAGGATTTCTGTTAGTGGCCAGAGAAGTGGAGGTGATCTGACTGGTTAGCTGCTAAAAAATAGCTTGTTAATCCAACCTTGTGGAGTGACTCTGATTGAGTGGAAAAAGACAGTGGTATAAAAGGATAAGTGACCATATAAGGAATCTGTTGAAGATTAAGTTGCACCGTACTGATCACCTGAGGAAAATTTGTCCTCTGTAACTGACCCATTAGAATCACTGAGAGGCATTTGGCAGAGTGCACTGCTTATTTCCTTGGCTAGTGCTTCGGGCAGGACCAGTGACAAGAGAAGTGACGTAAAACTTTACTGCAGTTCGACATATCTTGTATTCAAAAGCATTACATAAACTTTTAATAACCAATATACGCTCTAATGTATTTTTAAGGAGCATTTATTAATTCATTTGACAGCTCCTCTTGGGGTAACTGCAGGTGCTGGTATGAGCAGATACTGAATGACAATACACTGTAGCGAAACACATCTCTAATATAAAAAATATATCACAGCCCACTGAAGGTTCTTATCAGTATCACATGTAATGACATCATCGTGTAATCTGGCAATCACCTAACAGTGGTCTAAAACCAGAGGCTAAACAATACTACAGTATGGACATGTAATAGTACCAAAAATGCATGTGTCATTAGATGGGACAGGAATGAGGTCCGAATCAGAGTACATTATTAATCCCTAAGGAACGATCAGGATACATGCCAAGTGCACATTTGAAGGAAAGAAGAAAGCAGGATGCTATTTTTCCTTTTCAGAAATTCTCCAGAGATAAATCTCTGAATAATACAATTTTTCTATATTGTATTATTATAGTTATTCATTAGCTGATTGAAATACTTAAATTTTCTTCTTCTTTTTGTATTAGAATTGTCATCTTAAAGTAAACACTTTATCCATCATCGCCGAGCAGCGTTTCCAGCTGTAGTTGTTGACAGATGAATTTCCGAGGTCCATTAATTTATCAGCAGAATGCTGAATTCGATCACTGCATTTTTATAATTAATTTCATTTAAATTAAACCCGTGAGGTTCTCTGAATAAATCATCCTCGGTGTTCATGAATCTAAACTAATCACATCTGATTCTATGATGTCATTTTATTTCTGAGTTAAAGGTTTCAGAGGGGTAAAAACAGGTTGGATCACAGTGTAGGACAACCAGCAAAGTTAATCTGACATTCAGTTTCACAATGAAACTGATTTTTTTTCACTTTAATGCCTTCACTTTGGCATGACATTTGCTGGGCTGAGAATGGGCTAGCATCTGCTGCAAACAATCTCCTTTTGCTTTCTTTGCATTTAGACTAAACATGATCTCGGCGAGGATTTTATTTTTTTAAATAAAACACAGCAATACAGTGAATAGCCAGGGAAAGATGAGTTTCCCCACTTAAATAAGGCTCAACGTTTAATGAAGTCCTACAAATCTGTGACATAAAGCAAAGTCGTTAAACCTCACAGTAAAGCTTCTCACACTAATTACAATACACTGGGAAGAGACACAGATTGTGCAGACTTTCCGTGTGTTTAAGGCTGATTTACAATTACAGCTACTCCCATGCACAGTTTTCCTCTTGTTGGATGAGCTGTTCATAAAGATGTGACAGTGACAGAAACACAAACAAGTTAAAGAGGCTTGCTGAGTTGACACGTTTTATGCTATGTTGGGGCAGAGGTCAGTGCTTTTATTCTAAAAATCGACTAAAAATGGTTCTGTATCTCAGGCAGGTCGATAGAAAACCATCCTATCGGAGAACACGTTCGCCCTCTGGCGCTTGATTTAGGTGGAATCATGTGCGACAATATGTGCAAGCAGGCATGCGTACAAATGTGTTTTCATGCGGACATGTGGATGAATTTCGCTGTTCTCAGAGTGTATGCTGGTACACTCGGGCGATCTTTGGCAGCAGTGTCTTTGATTCTTTTTGTGACGCGCCTGTGCGAGTGTGCCGCCTGTGTGTGCAGTGTCACAGTGTTGGTATGCAACAGGCGAGTCATTCTATAGCTGGTCATGTATCATCTATGATAGCCAACAGATTGCCTCCCCAATCCAGTGTGTGAAAGATTAATAGCATGCTGTTCGTCTTTCTCTCACTCCCTCTCACGCGGACTCACACTGTCACACGCAAACACTCAAATCCTTCTGAGCTATGCAATTTGTTAAGCATCCAATACATCTGGATTTTATCGCCTGACAGAAGAGACTGCAATTTTGAGCCTCAGGTGTGCCCATAATATCTCAAATGTGTTTTTAGTTTTATTCCCATACGACCAATTGAAGATCAGTGTCAGGCAGATCAGTTGAAAACTGTAATCAATTACTCATTAAATGTTATTTCTGCAACAAATATAATGAGTCACCTCACTTGACTTCACTGTGATCTGTCAACATCAAAGTTTCCTTTAAACACCTCCAAACCATCTAGAGCAAAGCTGTCTTCAAGTTACAGGAGGAAGCGAGACCAGTTTCATCAAATATGAAGTCTGCTAGCAGCGTGACTGATGTTTTAAGAAAGTGAAGCTTAAATGTTTGCTTTTGGCACAATAAAAGACAGAAAGACTGAATAATGCAGGTGGGAGGCATAATATAATACAACCTTTCTCTTCTTTGTCTCTTCTCGCTTTCATCTTTTTCTGGGAACGACTACAGGTGTGACATAAAGTAAATTGGCAAAATGATTGAAACGGGCTCAAAGACGCCACAGCAGATGAAGGCAGAATAAAGGGCATCAAGGCGAACATGAAAAAAAAAAATCAAATTAATCGATTAAACAGTAGGTGCTGCAGGCAGGTAATGAACGGCATAATAGGAGAAAATAAGAGGAACAGAAAAGGTGAAGCAGAAAAGATCTGAGCTGCTTAGAGAGAGGAGCCTTGAAAAGACTGTTCGTAAAATGAAAAGGATTACTTGTGAAATTCATAAACACGTAGTCTGTCAGCGTGACTGGGTTCTAATCAGTGACCTTGAGACTAATCATTAATTACTCAGTAAGCTTCGGTGTCCCAGTGCAGTTAGTTAGTCATGCCATTAGCTGGATCTGTTGCTACCATTAACTATTCAACACACCCACAGCCATTTGCTCAATGCACATGACACTCACAAACACACATTTATACGCAGCCACACACACTCAAGTGCACAACTGCCCAGACAGCAGCAGACACACTCGCACGGCCAAAAATACACACACGCAGCCCCCCTCAATACACGTACACACAAGAGATAGAAGATGTAATTTCATATGCTTATTGACAGAGACAGATCTAATCCCTGTGAGATGTTCACTGGTGATCACTTTACCTCTTTCTTGCTTCCCTGCACTCCCTCTTGGCCTTTCTTATTCTGAGAACAGACATTTCCACCATTACTTAATGTCTTTCTTTTATTTGGTTTAAATCCCACACTATCACCTAACCATCCATCACTTTGTTGCCACCCTTTGTGTTATGACCAGGCCAATCACCATCATTAGAAACCCAAAAGCCCGAGCTAAAAGATGACAGGCGGGTGGGGCTAATGCCCTATCAAGGTCACTCTGACAATGTGTTTGAGGGTGTATAAATATGTTCATGGCAGCCATTACCTTGTGTTTGAGTGGAAAGGTGAAAGAAACACAAGTCGGTGCGTTTGCAAGACAAAGGTTGCATGGGATACTCAGATAAAGTAGTCAGTAGTATCATAAACATGTAGACACGTCACCACACATGTGCACAGCAGGTTCTATTATATAAATGCCAACTACAAAAGTGAGCATCAAAGAAAAAAAGAGGGAGGAGATGATAGATAGATAGATAGATAGATAGATAGATAGATAGATAGATAGATAGATAGATAGATAGATAGATAGATAGATAGATAGATAGATAGATCAGTACTAGTCACCTCCACCTGTCTGTGATCCAAATCCAAACTTCATATATTAATATAAGGTTTTACTTCTTCCATTCTCACATCAATAATCTCACCCGTTCTGCCTACTTCCATCTACACAACATTAACAGGTTACGTCCTTCTCTTTCCACCCAGTCTACTTCCA
>VOQK01028671.1:0-12199 GCA_015052645.1 Benitochromis conjunctus | reverse complement strand
TGTGTCTTTGTTTAACATTTTATTTGCCTAATTGTGTATGCTTGCTTCACATGACGGTGTCCCAGGTGTCACAAGATCCCATTGTTACAATCTTTCTAGCTAATGGAGCGCTCCCCTTCTGTTATTACTCGTAACCACATTTTGTCTCCTGAAAGTTTCAGTTTTCTGGTTTGGATGTTCATAAAAACCTAGCCTATTATTAATGCATCCCACACATCAGCTTTCAGATATTTTTTAGTTTTTTGCTAGCAGACAGAACTGACAAGTAATTTCAAAGCAGCAGTGCAGAAAAAGATGTTGTTTCATTTAAAAAGACAAGGGTGTTTGAATTTTTCAGGGATTTGAGTGCTTTAACATGTGATTAGCCAACTCACTGGCTTCATGAAAAATATGAGGACTTTTAACTGCATATGATAATAATATGACTAATACTTGTGCTAGAACATGACACCAGATAAGAAGTGTTACAGTGTCTCCAGTAACATTGCAGGGGTTTAGATAAATGGGAATAACCATTGACATCTTTTGCTAGATTTCTGTATATGAGTGATATTGCTTGTTTGTGTAAGTGCCCTTACATGTAAGTACGTGTGAGAGGTAGCCTGAGGGAAAACTTAAATATTGAAGCACACTCATGGGCACAGGTTTGAAAGAGTTCCAGGATTTTGGTAGTAAGGTGCTAGGGGGAAAAAATGCTTAAAATGTTACAATATTACACCAGAGCTCGGCCATAAATAATTAATATCGGTTTCATATTCTTTATGTGTGCTGTGCAAATCATCCAGGGGTTTGGTTTCGTGGTGATTCACACCCCATTTCCATAATCATCACCAGTTGTAATCGTCCTCATGGCTCTTTCCCGCTCATTCATTTAAGAACTCAATCTCTAGATCATTTCCACAGTGAAAAGCCTCTAAAGGCAGCAATCAGTCCTATTTTTATTATAATTTTTTAATTTCTGCTCTTCTAATTTATGCCAGAGCCATAAGTGTGAAGCCTGCAGTCATATGGATAGTGGGGAGATAATTGAATCAAGCAGGTGCCAGCCATGATAGATGAGTCCTTCTCGAATATAATTGCTGACAGTGGGGAAAACGGGGGCCAAGCTGTGATTACCATAAGTTCCAGAGCACGTGAGCTATCACAGTTGCTCTGTACTTGTCTCACCTGCTGATCCAAGTCACAGCAGTAAAAAAGCCTCTTCACGGAACAGAGGGTGTGTGTGTTGCCCTCAGATGTGAGGTCCCCTGACATAGTGTACTAACTGCAGTGAGTGTGACCTCGGAACCTCCCTGAGCTGCAAAAACTGACTGCCAAAGTGAGACGAAACCAGGAGCTGGGAGGTCAATCAATGTCTGTTGGAGGTGTCATCTGATGCCAACACTCCGTAGAGGCCAGTCTGGGGTCCCCTAATGAACCGTCAAGGACTAATCAAAAAGTATCAAGTCTTGACAGTAGTGAACAGTTTATACAAGACAGGTGCACTGAACTTTGAGATTTCTTATCATGCCCTAACAGTGAGAGATTGGAAGTCAAGATCTCAGTCAAGTAAAGATCTCAGTGACACAGTGACAAATTCGCTTATGATATACTCTCAGCCCACATGCTCTATTAATGCAAAGCTGCTGGTCCACAACCTCTTTCATGTGATGCAGTAAACATGAAATTCATGTTGCAAATACATTTAACATTTTAAGAGAAAAACAAATGAAAAGAACCAGCGATCAAAAATTAAAAGAAAAAAAAAAGAAATCACACGTGTGGAAAAGATACGGGGGCTAAGAATGCTTTACAACATTATAAAAGCAAATATCAAACCAGTAGGCATGTTTAAGTCATTCGAATGGTTCAATAAACATGTCTTTGCAGATATATTATTTAAGGGATCAAATGAAATTAAGACAGACTGGTGACCTGATGGTTTTGCTAACCTGCTCCAGCATGTACTTTAGACATGATTTGCAAAACAAAAAATACAGTCAGTCCTTACTTGATGTCTGATATGACTGGGCTTGTCAACTCAATCTCAATACTTGGTAATCAATACCATGGAGGAAAAAAACAACAAATTAGGAGGCTTTATTTAGAAGTAATGTGTGTGCGTGTGTGTGTGTGTGTGTGTATATATATATATATATGTATATATACACACACACAAAAGCTGTGAATAGTCGATTTTAAGCTCTCCACAGAACCACTTGTCCCTCCTGATAAAAACCATTTCATTATTTACCAGGCGCTTGTGGTTCGATGTGAGTACTCCTCCATGACTTCATTACTCCTGCCCTGGTCCACAGGGAGCACTGCTCAGCCCCTGATGGCCTTGTTACCTTCAGCAGTGAAACCTCAGAGTTCACTTGTTTGTGCTGTGTTTTAATTTGGTCCCATTAGCAAAACCACAACACTCTCCTCAGCTTCACAACACCAGATGAAAAACATTAGCGCAAGGCAAGAGTTCACTGATGCACATTGTTTGTATTTAGAATATGTTCTTGTTCAGAGGGATTTCCACGGTGTTGAACAGCGTATGCTTTTTTAAAGGAAGTGCACACAATTGTATTTTTGTTGCTGTTTCCAACAAAAATATTTTACATTATACATCAGTTATTATTATAGTTTCCTGTAGTTACTACACAACCATATGAAGCAATAAAAAAAGACATTGAGGAACATTTTAGTTTAAATCCTGAGGAGAAGAATTTTTAACAAGCTAGGCTCAATGAAAGTGTTGTGAAAATATAAATATAAAAAAGTGCTATACTACTAAAAGATGTACAAGTGTGAGGACTTGGGATTGGGATTTCTTTTTTTCCTGACAGTGACTGTACATTTTGATATGTAATGAGCACCGCACCATCGCTCAGTAAAGTAACCCTGCTGAGCTTTCAGCTGACCCCAGGTTATTCATTTAATCATGATTTATGTGTGTGATTAAAAAACTAAATGTGGTGATTCATCTCTGAGCTTCACATGTCATTATCAGGTTTTCACCACGATATCTTTCCCAGAGTGAGACAAAAAAAATAAAAAACATTTATTACACAGCGAGATTTATCCAGCACCTGTGCATCTTTTTTTAAAACGTTTTTCAAATTGAGATGAGGCCTTTATTTAAAAATTTTACATGGACTTCTCTGACTTAGAGTGATACCAAGACAATGCAGTGAATCACAGATAACTGCCATATTATCACAAACAGGTTGCATGTAATTGCACCCTTGAGCGCATTTACTTTCAAACCGATAGACTGATCAGTTTTCTCCCTCTTATTGCGATCTTCACACACTGAAGTTACGTTGAAGATTGCAGCTGAGTGCGAGTGGTTTGCAGTCATGCCTTTCAAAGAAAACATTTCAAAGTCAACAAGATTACAAGTTCATTGCACACGTGGTCGCTGTAATTGTGGTCGTGTTGTGGTCTCCAACTACTGTCCCTGTGTGACTGTAGCATTACACGAAGAGGTGCTGCACCAGTACCCAGTAATATATAAGATAAATAAGGATTAGTTGGAATAATGCAAAGCTACTCTACATCTTTAACTGTGGTCACTATAGAGTTAAGAATAAGCATGATGGGCCTAAGCATATAAACATGTGAACAGCTTAAAAAGCTTAAACAGCAAGACACATCTTGCAAACAGGTTAATTAGAGGTGAAATTAGGTCATTTTTATTACCTGAATGGAACTTAGCTAAGTGCTCCAGTACTGCAGTACTGGTTACTGTAGCTCCATAACTAAACAAAAAGAGAATTTCAGGTTGTTGCTAATGAAGATGTTATTTCCAATAGGATTTAAGTCTTCAGTTTCTTTGAATTGACAAAGCCTTATGTTGAGGAGGTTAGATTTTCTCTGAAACAAGGACATGTTTTTCTGTTGTTTTCCTGGATTTCTGGAGTGTAATCACTTTGGGGGTTTAGGTCTAAGGTGAAGATAGACATTTGTCACACATCAACCCTCCCACCAGCCGCCCGACTCACTCACTACAAAACCCATTAAAATGTTTGCACAGTAGTAAATAGTCTATTAGATTGACCTAATGAGAAATAAACAATCAATCTAGTCAGCATTTATTTGGAGACAATCAGACAGAATATTTTACTTACCCATGAAGATCCAGATGCACAGTTAGTGCTCGTTAAAACACATTTATGCAGTGGTGTTACTCTTGAGCCATCGTCCCCACTGAATATTCTTTCAGTATTTTCAACCTGAATCCAACAGCTAAGCTACTGTTAAACCCATCATATGACAACACATGCATGTCAACACATCAGTGTATAGATTTTCTGTGATCAGTCAGAAAAATTATAACACATTTTTTTCATGTATTTTTGCTGTTACTTAAATAAACATGGCAGCTAGCCAGTATGTATTCTTCTTGATTTTTTCCCCTGCCATCACGTAATTATTTATTTGATGTATGAATTCCAGCTGCAGGGTTGTCTAATATTACTCATCATAATTAATTCCAGCGAGAGCTTTGTTCGACACCAACAAAGATTCAAACTCATGATTCAATAAAATCCAGAATAACAAGCTGTTAGCTTCTAGTAAAAACTTGCTATTCATTTACCCCCATGGGTCTGTGAAGCAATATCTATGCTGCAGCATTGTCAAAATTGATTACAGATATGTCTGAAACTAAAAAGGCAATTTATCTCATTGTCTTTGGGAAAATGGCCATAAATCATTTAAAAATAAAGGACTCTGGCAGATGGGCGCTCCACTTTGACTATTTGGGTCACATAGGTTGTCAGGGCTGTGTGTCAATATTTTCAATATCAGAATTTATGGGTAGTATCAGCTTTTCACTATAAAAGCTTTTATAATTATAAAGGTGATAAAATGAATTCTTCATATATAAACGCATGGAAAAATGGATTATTGTTGGTCTTCTCACTGTGATTGCATGTTAATTGATAGAATGCTTGGCTACAATTGCATGGACTGCATCCTAACTGAAAATGCACATACAAAAGAAGCAGTAAATTATAGTAGCAGTAGTAAATTATTTTACAAGTCTTTGATTATACTGAGTCAAAATCCTGTCGTGTGTGCTTGTTCATTTATATTTACGCTTTAAAAAGGAAAATCTGAATTAACTGTACTTTAAATTGAATAAAATACTGTGAAAAAAATATTGATGGTCATTCAATAATGAAGTTATTTTTCTAAATACCCACCTGTGTACACTTCTCTCTTACCTCTGAATACAACCATCTGCCCTCCTGAATTTCTTTTCTTAACAAAATACCTACCCATAAACTCCTGATCATCATTGTTCCCTTCACCTTACATGCTCACAAAAGTTTGCTCCAATCACCAAGTCCCTACTCCTGCCAAACTCCTGCCTTTCCTTCTCTCTCACTACCTCCTAATATACCTTCCCCCTTTCTTCTTCCATTGTTTTTGACCAATAGTAGCACAGTTTCCATCAGCACCCTGTTGGCCGACATCACCAGGTTGCTGTTTTTAACCTGGGCCCCTATCGATCCAATATGGAAATCTCATTTTTTCATGATCCATATATTTGACTTGACCGGATTGTACTGCCCTGTTTATCCCACCAAGGAACCGACAGTACATCAGGTTTTGACTCTTGCTTGACTAGGCTTTTAAACTAAATATACAAGAATAATGTAGTATTAATTAAATATAGAAAGTAACATCTTACCCTCAAACATGTTTAAGTTTAATTTGGACTTCACTTCACTTCACTATTTATTTTAAAAGTGAAGTTAAGCTTAAAAATAATAATACACTGTGATTGTGTGTGTGTGCGTGTGTGTGTGCGTGTGTGTGCGTGCGTGTGCGTGTGCGTGTGCGCGTGTGCGTGTGCGTGTGTGTGTGTGTGTGTGTGCGTGCGTGCGTGCGTGTGTGTGTAAGAAAAGGCTTTTTGTTTCTACAGTATATCTTTGCATGTGTATGGGTACTTCTGTTTGTGTGCAGGCCATCCCATCACAGGGTATTTTCTGTGTGTCTGGGCTGCAAGAGTTAACACAGACTGACAGATTTTTGTCCCTCACACTCATTCAGTCTGACAAATCATCCTAAACTCCTCTGGCAGATTACTTAAAAACTAGAAATTGAAAATATACACAACACAGAGGTTGGATTGGTGATACTTTCACACCTGAAAAAAAAAGAAGCACCTTTTTCATTATTGTGAAACAAAAGTGAAGGGGAGGCTTTTTGGCTCCATCGCCTGCTATCTGGTATTTCTTTGTACATTTGCATTGTCTGTTTAATGATTCGCCTTAATGATTAAAAAAGTAATTACAAAAGACTAGTGTGGTGAGTGGAGGTGGATCAGTCCTTTTTTAAAATCTTATGAAGGGAGAGCTGATGTTGATATCCTTTGTTTCACAAAAGCAACAGGTAATGATTATAGACGATTCAGTAGAAAGCAAAAGAGGAAGGAATATACTTTTGCTAAAAGCGACAGCCATTTGAGCAAATTTAGTAAGACAAGCTAAACTAAAAGATGTCACAGATCTGTCCACACTGTTTGCTTGATGGGGTTCAGAATATGCTATTATAAAATAATGACATCAGTGCAGGGGATTGTTTCAATCTAGTTTTCTTCTTTGTGTCACAGAGGTTTTAGCAACAAACTTCCTGCAAAGATTCCTACCAGCGGATCAGAGGATCACATTGACAGCATCTTGTCTTCTTTTCCCTGGGGTGCTTTGTCATTTATTAAATATTAGGAAATGTACTACTTTCCATCCAGACCATCACCCCCAAAACTCCCCACCCCTGTTTCTGTATCCACCAGATGGGAAAACACAGACAGATTTAAATAAATAGAGCCATAGGGGACAGGTCAGATTTTAAATGCAGTATTGAGATGACAGCTTCAACCGTAGCCTGACTACATGGATTAACTGTCTAAATTCATGTGGGACCAGAAAAGTGTTTTTGGAAGCTGATACAGAATGATGTATAATCAGCAAACCATCAGTAACAGGTTTCTATGATTCTAGGGGTTTGTTGGTTATTTATGTATTTATTTATGTATTTATTCTTCTACCAAGATCAAGTACTTCTGTATGAGGAGATTTTCTCAAATATATATACTGTGCAAAAAAATTGAAGGTACACTTTTTAATCAGATACATAGTAGACGAGGTTGTTAATCAGTATCAGCTGCTTTCTGTTAATGAAATGAACAATAAGTGCACTAGAGGAGCAACAATGAGACAAAGCCCTGACATTTTTACACTCCTGTTTTTTCACTAGTGTTTGGCTAGGGTCAGTGTCACTACTGGTAGGATTAGGAGATACCTGGACCCCACAATGGTTTCACAGGTACTCCAATTCTCCAGGCTTTCCAAAAGACTTGTTTTGTCTCCCATAGTTTCAAGAGCGTGGAGGAGATTCCAGGATTCAATTGAATTCAGTTCCATATTATTTATACAGCACCAAATCACAACAAAAGTTTCCTCAAGGTGCTTTATATTGCAAGGTAGGCCCTACAATAATACATACAGGAAAAACCCAACTATCATATGACCCTCTATGTGCAAGCACTTTGGTGACAGTGGGAAGGAAAAACTCCCTTTTAACAGGAAGAAACCTCCAGCAAAACCAGGCTCAGGGAGGGCGGCCATCTGCTGCGACCGGTTGACAGGTAGTTACTCAAGGAGAGTGGACAGGAGGCCCTTAACTCACCAGCAGGGATGGTACCTGCTCCTTTGTGGAACAGGATGAGCAATGCCACTGCCCCAAAAATGAGCTTCAGCAGACTAGTGTAGGAATGTCTCAGAACAATCAGAAACAGACTTTATGTCTGTTTGTGAATGTGTGTGTGAATGACTGATTGTAGTGTACAGCGCTTTGGGGTCTTTAGGGACTGAGTAAAGCGCTATACAAATGCAGGCCATTTACCATTTACCACTTATGAGGGTGGCCTGAGGGCCGGACGTCTTCTAGCGGAATCATGTGTTCACTGTCCAGCGCTGTGGAGCCCGACTGGCATTTGCTGTAGAATACCAGAATTGGCAGGTCCACCCCTTGTACACCATCTGTGGTTTTCACAGATTAGAGCAGGTTCACCCTGAGCACATGTGACAGATGGGAAATGGTCTGGAGAAGCCGTGGAGAATGCTATGCTGTGGATAACATTCAGCATGACTGGTTTGGTGGTGGGTTAGTGATGGTCTGGGGAGGTTTAGCCATGGAGGGAAACACAGACTTCAACAGGCTAGGCAATAGCACTCTGACTGCCATTAGTTAAGTGGCTGAAAACCTTGGGTCCAAGGATTTCATCATGTCCCGGAACACCTCTGGGATGTGTTTTGGTCCATTCAACATCACCAAAGGAGAAAGTGGTGAAATTGTAAACTCAAGAAATGTAAACTGTTTTATTAACACTATATCCTCAAGTGCTCTTCTTAAACACTCCTGAATATCTTGCATTTGTACCTTTGGAGGCTCAATTCTTTGGAGGTCTGCTTACATTTGAGCACTGTTATTTGTCTTGAGCTTCCTCCACAACCACTGTTCCCGAAGTGCTGATAGCCAAACCTCATTTGCACCTGATAAATGCTACTAATTAGTTTTTCATCCCAAATATTTTTTGCGCTGTGGTTACTTACTTACTACAGCTTCTCTTCATGCCCATCCACACATCCACATGTCACTACTTTGGATAAAATAAAATTGGCTAAAAATTTTTTTCCTAAGGTTGAATTAACCTTCAAACCATTGCCTTTCTGTGGTGACACTTACCTCCCTGTAGGCTCTTAAGTCACCCAATTAGAAGTCTTGGTTTTGGTGGGTGGAGAGTCTGAACCTTAAGTTCCAGGCCAGATGTGCTGTTGGAATTTTTCTGAATTTTTCTTGCTGACAGGGTCCTGGAAAGGTTTTGTAGGCTGGGAGGCAGCACACTTTGTAGGACTTATCTCACCACTGACATGCAACACCTTTATGTGTGTGACTGTCCTGCTTTTATTCTTTGTTTTGTCTCTCTTTCAGACACACTCTTTTCTTTTTGTGTCTTTGTGGACTTGCTTCTCTGAGATAAACTGTCACACACATGCACACATTCACACTTTGTTGTTGTCATGTTTCGGGTTAATTTTCTTTGGTTTTTCTTAATCTTCTATTTTCACACTTCCTCATACAGCATACATATAGAGAGTTTATCTTGAATGCACAGTTACTGCAAGAAAATCCAACATTTGCCTCTTTGTTCCTTCTTTACAAACTACTCCTTTGTACTGCACATTCATTCTGCCCCAGCCCTGCTTTTTCATGGGTCATCGTCCGTCGTCAGATTCCTCCACCTCCTCCAAACCACAAAATTTTTCAGAAGTCTTCCAAATTATTGTTTCTTTTTTCTTTCCTTTGGCATTTGCATTGTCTGGGAGGAGGGAAAAAATAAGAACTATTTTGAGTGAGGTCTCTATGGAAACAGTAAAGTACAAGCAGGATAGTAAGGAGGCTGAGCAGTGACGCATGATGGCTTTAAATTTCAAAGGTGGGAAACACTCTTGATCACCAGGAGACATTATATAATCCACATCTAACACTCATCTTTATCCAAGTTTGTCTCACTTCTTGTTTGACTTTAGATGATTACTCCAACCCGCGCCCCTCTAAGACACTTTCACAAACATCTGTTTGCATTTGGTTAATAAAAAGTCAGTTTTTGGTAATTACCCATCTGCTTCAAATAACGCCAAGTTAATGTTGTTTTTGAAGCTTTTTAAGTCATGCTTCTCTCTCCTACATGTGTATACTCATCTGAAGATACTTGAAAATGGACTGGTTCTCATGTAGCACTTTCCTGCTCTACCGGAGCATTTAAAGTGCTTTATACAACACGCCTCATCCATTCATTTACCCACCCAAATATGCTTAAGTGCATTCTATCTAACATTCACACTGTGATCAATGCATCGGAGCAACTTGGGGTTAGTATCTTACTTAAAGATATTTGGCATGCTGACACTATTAATGCGTTTGTTTATCTACCTTGAAGAATCACCAGCCAAAACACTTCATCTTTTGGTATATTTATTAAGACATTGGATGATCAAAGATGTTCAGGAAGCCGCAGTCTGTAAACAGTAACTGCAGAAAACTTCAGAAAAGAGAGAGTACCTATCTTAGCATTACACAGAGTTTTATATGGAAAATGTGCAGCTATCTGATTGGTTAAAACAGGTGGGGAGAAGTTATAGTTTAAATTTAACTCTTCATTCTTTGGCGCTTAGGCCAGTACCAGCCTCTCAGCGCCCCGTCTCATCCAATCCTGGGGACCTGCAGCTAGAAGGTGGTAGGTTCCTACACTGTTACATGTGTATCAGATGCTTTCCCTTTCCTCATGTCGTTCCAGAGAACTTGTTGTTCTAATGACCGTGAGAGTAATTCTAGCTGAGACTGGATACTGTTTTTATCTCACGAGGTCCGGATGACCCACGTTATCATAGGACTTAGTGTCCCTTCACCTTGAAGCTTCTACACTGTCGCCATTTCTAACTAAACACTGTCTAGACGTCTAAATTCTTGAGCTGTTATTCACTATAATACCTAACACCACCCAAAGCCAAACACAAACCCCTTTCGGTTTCAGCCACTCTAAGCCATAATTGCCTTTTTCAACTAAGACAACAGGACTCTTTCACTGTTTCCACTATTATTTCATTTGTCCATCATGTCGGACTCTTGGCAGAAGGCTCTTGCTACCAAAAGCTGTACCTACAGTCATGTGAAAAAGAAAGGACTTTTTTTGGACTCTATGCAGTTTAAAAAACTAAACATACCCTCACTTCTTCCATAGGAAGACAGAGGGTAATTAGCAGCCATGTTCTGCTAATCAAATGCATCCGATTAACTGATCATGAGCAAATGTGATCACCTCTATAAAAGCAGAGGTTTGGTGCTTTGCTAACCTGGAGTATTCAGGTGTGTGTTAAATTCACTGAAGGTTAGACTGTGCCATGCTCAGAGAATTTGCAAAAGACTCTGGATCTTCATTTCAAACTCTCCATGCCTCAGTTAGCATAATGCGTGCTAATGTTCATGACTGTACTCTTAGATGGAACCAGTACGGTTTGTTTGGAAGAGCTGCCAAGCCAAGGCTTTTCTATCTAGAAAGACCAGTTGCTCTAAATGTTGTGGTGGATCAGTGTGATTCATTGGGCACTATACAGTTGATCACTTGAACCAAATTAATATTTATGTCGTGCTTTCACAGTATTGGTTTTTCGCAAGCTCTACATTTATGGTTAGAAATTAAAACAAAGCAGGCTCCATTTCTTTTTAAACATGCGTGTTACTGTAAACATATATTAAGTTCAAGTCAAAATAATCGTTTCGATGAAATGCTTTAATGTAGCACATATGAGTAAAATGAGAGCTTTATACGTTTCATCTTTCTTCCCCTACTTGCTTTCTAGCTCTGCTGTATGCCACCATCTTTGGAAATGTGACCACCATTTTCCAGCAGATGTATGCCAACACCAACCGCTACCATGAGATGCTCAACAATGTCAGGGATTTCCTGAAACTCTACCAAGTTCCCAAGGGTCTAAGTGAGAGGGTGATGGACTACATCGTCTCCACCTGGTCAATGACCAAAGGCATCGACACAGAAAAGGTGAGCCTGAGACACAACGTGTCAGGTAAAGCTAATGTATTTGTCACGGCGTGCCGGGGCAGACCGTGTGGGTTAACTGAGGTGGACCCAGGAGCAGACTCAAGTGCGGAGACAGACTGAACTTGAAACAGAAAACGAGCCTTTATTGCGGCTGATCACAGGGGGCGAAACAAAACAAGCACAAACAGCAAGACTAACTAAAACTAGACTGGGAAAACTAAATGCTAAACTAACACAAAAACCAGAATGAGGGAAAAACCTGACAGCATGGAGACATGAAGTGGAAAAACAGGCGTGGAACACAGCATGGATAACAGACGACCTGACAAGAACTCAATGAAAAGCACAGACTGAAATACACCGGAGATAACGAGAGGGATGGGGAACAGGTGAGAACACAGCAGGGACAAATCAGAACTAACGAGCCAAGGAAAGCAAAACAGACTACATTGACATAGGACACAGACTACAAAATAAAACAGGAAACAAAATGCAGTCATGACAACAGGAACTTAACCGACCGGGCAGATATGAAACACAGAGGGGACGAAGACTAAAACCTAAGGGAGAAGACACAAGAGGATAAATAAA
>VOQK01028670.1:9343-20574 GCA_015052645.1 Benitochromis conjunctus | reverse complement strand
CTTGTGAAATGGGACGGTCTAGCCTTCAGAATTGCGTCACCAGCTGTCTCAGTGGAGTTTAATAAACGCAGCCGTCCGCTCCTTGCTATCTAAAATATAATAGAACATTGGAGTAAATTCGCTACCATCTCACACTTCTGTTTAATCAGTTTTCTGTTTGACGTTTATTCAGCTGTGTGAAAACTATAACTTTAATCTCAGCCAAACTGATTTACTCAGGAACAAATAAAACACTGAAAAAAGCCAAACAATAACATTTTTAAATTATCTAAGTGACTTATAGGTCATGTTTACCCTTTAGTAGCGAAAGACCGCGGGGGGTTTGAAAACGATGTACCAGGAGTCCGCTGTTTTCGCCGGCTCTAGTGAATCCTTGACGACCCACTCAGCGATCGAGCTGGTGGGTAACAGACGTCTCCGAAAACATCAGAGCACTTTTGCAAATATGTGATATATTATATGTCTTGATAAACCGAGCAGATATTTGAAGTTTGCACTGCTACATTCTCACCTGAAAATATGTTAAAAGTTTATTTTGTGACCCAGAAAGAGTAATCAGTGTAATATTAAAACAAAGTGGCTGCCGCCATTGTTGGAAACTGGAATTGGCTGGGCCGCGCTATGAATTCTGGGATAGGTTGCGTCACAAAGGATACATCCAACCCATCCTTCAAATCCGGGGAAATGAAGGACGCATTTGTCGCAGCCTTTGAATTGGGACAGCCTTCGTCGCCTGGCTGTGATGTAATCGGCCTTCAAATGTGGCCTCCGAAGGATGCGGCCTAGGTTTTGGGACACAGCTATAGTTTCCCAGCTTTTCTCTGTCAACCCAACACTGTACATTTACTTTTTATTTTTATATGACAATAATCCAGTCTAAGTCAAAAAAAAGTATTTATGTACCACCAAAACTTACACACTGACACTTAAACAAACTCGTGCTCATCACAGCTGCTGAAACTGATCCTAAAATACAAACTGTCTCAATACTGCAGGCTTCTAGATATTAAAATTAAATGCTTTCAGTTCCTTCCTGCCGCTGAACCTAAGCAGGAAATGAGTTTCACTGCCATCTATTATCAATAGTAAAATCATACAACAGCAATGACAGGTAATTTTATCTGGAAACAAAAGGGAAGCAAAATATAATATCCTGCACAGGTCACCTGTCTGTCACAGGACTACCTCATAGAGACACACAACCATCCACACCTCCGGCCAATTCAGAATCACCTGTTAACCTAACCTCATCTATATATTTGTTTTATGGGAGGAAGCCAGAACACCCAGGGAGATCAACCAAACCTCACACAGACTGCAATTAAACCAGGATCAACCTCCACACCACCATGCTACCCTGAGATGGATACCAGACAACCAAAAAAAGAGTCAACAATGTGCTGTTAGTACAGCAACACACAAACCCTGAGAAAGCAGTGATGAGAGACTGCTTAGAAGCTGACTGTGAGCTGCAGCAGGCATGCTTTAAACAATGGCAACAAAAATGTGTGCAGTCAAAATAAAACAAATATAGATGCAACATCCTGTTGATGTAATGGGAAATGAGCCAGAAAGACTTGTCGCAACATACCAGAAGTGTCGTCTGTTATTATTTCTAGCTCAAACGAGTAAGATGTCATTCCTTTCCATTTGTGTTTTTTTTCCCCTTCAACACACAGCAACACACCGACAACGAGTACATATTTAAAGTTGTGTCTATTAGGCCATTAGATCCAGAACAGATTAATGCCTGTCCATAATAAATAGCATAACCTGAGTTTTTGCTAGACTTTATAAAAATGAAAACCCAAACACAGACACTAGAGGGAGGTCTAACAGAGGGGAAAAAGCCTTAAACTCATAAAAACTTCCAGAGTCCAGAAGGCCAAAAAAACGGGAATCTGAGTGGAAAAGGGTGGAAAAGATGATCACAGGTGAGTGACAGAGTCAGCACGATTCAGGGCAGTAAGTAAAGCAACAGGAAACACATGTGGAAAGTTAACCACAAAAATAAAACAGGAAGTGAAAACTACATCAGGGGGTGATGGGGACAGATGTGGGGATCCAACAACATAAAACCAGAACAAATACCTCAAAATCTTCAGTTTTATTAAAGTCGCTTGAATAAGCACCGTATATATGAATCTTTTTCAGGCCTGGAAATCACCGGATCATTTGCCTGTTAATTTCCTCAGAACTGATAAGTCATCTCTGAGGGCGCAGCCGTGACCTTCCTTTCACATTATTAAAATATGCTTTTTCCTGCTTCCTCATCTTTTAAGCTTCAGTGGAAGAAAAAATACTCTTGTATCCTGGAAAATGAAGGGTTGGTTGTAGGCAGAGAATGAGATAATCATATTATAAGGAAAAGGAGGGACTTTCTTCATTAGGTCACTGTCTTGCTGTTGGCGAGGTTAGCATGCTAGCGTTGGGAATGTTAACGTCATCGTGTTAGTAAAAAAATTAATAAATTAAAAAATCACACAAACTTTGGGATAGCGCTTCAGAATACAGCTTGAGCACGCCAAGTGATTCATTCACATTCGTAGTCTGTTTTTATATAGCGCTCTAATAAAACACCACATTTTCATTTTTTATTCTACGGCTCGACTAGAGCAGCTTCACGTTTCACATTCACAATGACTATTATTCATTCACTGGACACTGGTACAGGCCCAGTGTCCTAAAATTCCCCATAACATCAGTGAGAGTACAGTAAGTAAGTACAGCTGAGACACTGAGTGAAATGAAACATGCGTCCTAATATCACAACTGAAAGGGAAACCCCTGATAGCTTACTGTTAGTGTTTAAACATGCTCTGGTTATTAACACATGTGCAGTATAATCTTTTACATGGAACAGGATCGCTCAGTTTAACCTCCGCTTGTAACAAGCTGTTCTGGCTCCTCCCCCTTTTAAGGCAAACTTGCTCTGATTTCCCAAAAAGTTACTTCTGTTCATCTGGATGTAGCGTTTTCCGTGGGAGAAGGTTGGGGAAACCTACAGTCAGCTGAGACTGAAGAAGTCACTTGGATGAGTGACGAAACGTTTCTCCCACTGAAAACGCTACGTCCAGATCAACACAATCAACCTTTTGGGATTTACTTACCTGGATGACTGAGCATTCCTTACCTGGATGACTGAGCATGCATCAACACCTTGCTCTGATTTGTCTTTTCAAACAGAAGGTTTGTGTAGCGACAGCTTCCTCCAAGAAAGTCCATTCAGAAAGCCTTTGATGCACTGAGATCAGTCAGGTATGAGATAGTGACGAGAACAGGATGAGATGAGGAAAAAAATTGGAGCCCTACTCATCCTCTCCCTCCCCACCTGAGGAGTGACCAGGTAAGTAAGGTGAAACCACAACCACTAACAATTACAATTACAGTTGTTGGAAATTAATATCACCATGGTGACAAATGACACCAAACAGAATAATGAAAGCAATAAAGCCATATTGTAGTAATCTAAAATGCACAATTTGGTCCCCAGAGTTTGTAAAGCGGGTCGGTGTGGCTGCGGTGCCTGAGGTGGCGTTGCTCAGTGTGGTGTTAAATGAGGATTTAGAGGAGCGTGGGGGGGTCACAGTGAATATGTTCCCCAGGGTGCTTTTTCTTCTGTGTGGGCAATTTGTGAGAGCTTCCTGTGAGTCATGTCCTGCCGGCTGGACTGAATCCTGGTGTAAGGCTTCAGCAGCGTTTACACGGTCAGGTTCAGCTCAGTTTTTGTTGTTGCGTTTACTTATTTCTGGTCTCTCTGTGTGTCAGCCAATATATAAAATATATATAAGCTAACAAATGTCTACACTAAAACACATGTGAGATGAGAGATGCTGAAAAGAACGTGGGCATGCTCACAGGTATGTAACCTGTGGTGTAAATAATTTTGGCATCTAGTGTCCAGAGTCTGGTCCTGCTTTTCCAAGCTGTCAGTTTCACCGCTCACATTTAGTTCTTTAAAGGGTCAAAAGCATAAAGAAAATTAAAGGATAAAAACCTCAGGGCCTCACATGAATGAATCATTTTACATGTGCAAAGATTAAATTACAAGCTTTGCATAAAACGTGCTTATGCATTAATTAGTTGTTCGTTACCAGAGACACTAACATAATGTATTTAGGTGTTTTTTATGACATGAAATCACGATGAATACACTGAATCTGGTCACAGTGAGGGTGGAGCTTTAAGGAGCTGCTGGGGAAGTTACCTGGATTGCTCACGTGGAACAACTGAATGTTGCCATAGTTACCCTCAAGTTTTAAAGATTAATTAGTTAAAAATGTTACTAATTAGTGACAAATGTGCAGCGAAATCCAGTCTGAAATATCACACGAGGTAAAATCGCTGATGTCCTCTTCAGACACAAACTTTGAATGACGTGAACAGGTGGTGTTTACTGACATCTACTGACCATTTATTGGAATTTCATTGGAAGACGCGCAAATAAACTTAAAGTGAAGTTGCTTTGTTTTGTAATGATGGCAAGCCAAAAAAAAAGAAAGGAGCTAGAAGAACGAGAGATTTTAAACACGTTTTTAGTCCAGCAAAACTAAACTATATGTTTAAACACGTGCGTCAAAATCCTGATAGTTCAGGGTTCACACACATTTATTGGACATTCACAAACAGCTGGCAAAAAAATGAAAGTGCTTTTTGAAGACTGCCCGGTTTCCAACATTTAATCTGCTGCCATTTAAATGTCATAGATCAGACTTCTTCGTGAGCCACTGTTTATCCAGTAAGTTTTTCCTTCAGCTTAAAATAAAAGATGAATGCTTCTGATTTTATTTTTTTTTTAAATATCTTAAAGTTAATTATTAAGCGCCTGTCACAGACGTACACAAAATTCACACAATTTAAGGGAGATTATTCGCGTTCTTACCTCTGAAACTGAGGTTTCGCTTCCTGTGTGACGGTAACGTCAGTGTGCGAGACGACAGGCTACAGAACAGTTCACGTGTTACACAACTGTGTAAATCCAGAAACGTGCAGGTCAGTATTAAGTCAAAGAGACCATCAAACTGTTGATGGTGATTGGAGTTTACCCTAAAGGAGGAGTGAAGGATTTCACATTATTTACATTTTTGTTTTGTCTACAGTGATAAAGAAACAGGTCATGAACTTATTGAGGTCAGGTGATCACTCTCAGTGGATCTGTCACTGGTAACGTGAGTCATTCCACGTGACACAGTCCTCCAACAACTTATAATCATTGTTTACATAACATGCCTGATGCAAGCAGATTGATTCCCTCCGGCTTCACTATGCAGGGTAAACCCTATAAACAAACTGTCATGGTCCGGGTGAGTGTCAGTATTTTTCCACAGTGTGTTACACCTCCTCCCCTGGGCGGAGTCGGACTTGTCTCTCTCGGGAGTATAGTATTTATGTCCAGTCATGACAACAACTGTCTGCCAGAACATCAGCTAACCAGCGTTAGTGTTGGCCAGTTCGCGCATCTTGTTGAACCTCATGCTCTTTCTTACCTTGTTTCCTTTTGTGCCTAGTTGTGTCCACGGACTGCTCTCTCCAACATCTACAGTTTCTCTCCACCCGGTCGCTGGACTTTCTTGCAGCCTTCACCACCTTCGCTCTGGTACGGACTCCTTTCCTCTTCTCTTCTCTTCTCGCCTGCCTCCCTGTTCTCACAGCCAGACTCTCTCTGATTGGACCACTTCAAACTCACCCGGACCTTCTGTGTAAACAACAGTGACATCTAGTGTTCAGATTCTGGCATTGCTTTGCAAAGAAGTGTGAGATGAGGTTAACCTGTTAGTTTCACCTCTCACATTTGGCTCTTTAAAATGTCTAAAACATAATTAAGTATAAAGGATTAAAACTCAGGGCCTCACATGAATGAAGAGTAGTCTATATGTGCAAAGATTAAACCACCCCAATGAGCTTTGTACACAGTGTGCTTATGCATTAGTTATTAGTTACTAGATTCTAGAGATGCTGTGATGCATGTTTTCAAAAGATACATTTTAAAACTTCTATAGCACTGATCATTATTGGGCTCTCTTTTGCACCAGTTTGAATGGTGAAAACAATTCCCATCACTCCACAGCCAAGTACACGCCTAGAAGACAGAAATTGGACACATTAGTTCAGACAGGCCAACATGTTAAGCCTAGCCACAGTACCAGCAGATCAGCTGACTTTAAGTACAAAACCTTCTATGTAACCAACTGGCAAATCTCAAATTGGGCATATTATTTAAGCTTATTTAGTCAGTAGTGAGTCAGCATTGTTCTCTGCAAACCACATTTCAACCAATCCCGACCTCAAGGCCATCCTCCATACATTTTTGAGAAACTGGATCTGATATAATTGATGCCTATTTTATTCCGTCTTGTAGCTGCTTTCCCTGCATTAGTCATCACAAAAATGCACATGAAAGAGCAGTGATATTCAGAGTGACATCATTAGATATAAATCTGCCACCGGTGGAAATGAATGTTTTCTTTTGACTCTCTTGGTTTTGACTGAATATATTGGAAACCTGACAAACATTCTGTAAGCTGAGGTATAAACAAAATGCGTCGGGTGCGACCTACCTACCTACGACAAACAACCAGAATCAGGAAAAAAGCAAAACAATGTGGTTAAACAAAAGTCGGGGGCCAAATTCCATTAACAAGTTTACAAAAATATAAAAAAAATAGCTCAGATATAAATATCCAGAATATTACAGAGGTGAAATATATATGATTTTACTCTAAACTGGTAACTTGGTATTTGTTATTTTCACTGTAGAGCATGTGCAAAAGGGTGTAACTACTGCACTGTGCAATAGATGGAGGAGTTGTACAGGGAGATGGCCACAGCAGGAATGATTTCATGTGTCATTCAGTGTTGCATTTTGGGTAATCTCACTCTTTCACTGAACAAGCACCTGTGACTTGCCAGCACGTCATGGAGTGGCTAGAAGGTATTGTCCTGCATTGTCCTCATCTTGGACAACATGGTCTTTGTCACATTGAGCTGCAGATGATTCTGCTTGCGCCATGTGTCAAAGCAGTCAACCACAGCCAGGGACTTCATCTCACTGCCCTCACTCATGTGTTGCTGATGACCTTGTCAGACACTATTTTGAAGAAGCACATATTGTGGTCGTCCTGTCAGGTAAATCAACCATCCAGCACACAAGAGACGCATCCACCTGCATCGCTGTTAACTTATCACCCACGAGGGTCAGCCTGATGGTATTGGATGCTCTGGAATAGTCAAAAAACATGACCCTCACAGTGCTCACTGGCTGGTCCATGAGCAGATAGATGGTGGCGTCCTCAGCTCCGAGGCAGGGCTGGTAAGCAAACTGCAGGGGATCCTGATGTGGTGTGACTATGGGTCGGAGCTGGTCCAGGATGAGTCTTTCCAGGGTCTTATTGACGTGGGAAGCCAGTGCCACAGGCCTGTAATCCTGGGGTCCACTGGGATGTGGCATCATTGGTACAGGGACAAGGCTGATGTCTTCCACAGCACTGGGACCCTCTGCAGACTCAACATCAACAGTTCCACAAAGCTGGGGGGGCACAAGATTTGAGGACATGTGGACTCACCCCGTCTGGTCCAGCAGACTTGCCTGAGTGGAGTCTCCTCATTGGCCTCTGAACCTGGTTGTGAGTGAAAGTGATAGGTGTCAGGACTTTCACAGGAGGCAACGGTGCAATGTGGAGAGGGAGGGAGAGACAGTGGACAGGAGCAAAAACGAACCTTTGTAAATGATTTCACTTTGCACCACTGCGTGTTCTGGGTTCTTCCTATCACAAATAACAATATGACTTTCTATATGTGGCTTTAGCCTCAATAATATGGCACTTTTTAACAGATTTCACTATGTTATTTTTAAAAAATCACTTCACCATTTATAGCACGGTTTCTGCTATTTTGGCTGCTTGTCTGTTTCTTGTGAAAAAAAACAATTGGGCATTCGATGAATCTTTTATGTTTATAAATGCTGAGTTACTCCACAACTCTTGTGAAACAATGTCTGAATTTGGAATATGTTTTGAAAGCTGGATCTCCTTCAGACTCTAACCAAGACTGTTGGCAAATTGATGATTACATGATAATGAATTAATCCACCAGGCACAGACTTGGGTAGTGGGAGTTAGAGTTCATATCACATATCTCTTGTGAAATACTGTCTGAATTCAGTTTTGAAATATGTTTTGAAAGCTGCTGCTTCTTCACACTCTAACCAAGACTTCTGTCTAATTGATGATAAGAAAAAAATAAAAATAGGCCTACGAAGCAGCAGACATCCATTTTGTGTAATGATACGCTAAAGATTATTTGAAATGGTCAAACAATTTGAAGTCCATCATTCTACAGTTAGAGAGATCTCTGTCCAGAAGAGCGTAGTCCTAGGAACAGCTAAGATACAGCGCAGGACCCTGAAGTTTCTATAAATCAAAGCAGCATATAATCCTCTTATTATCTGTCAGGAGTTAACCCATATAGACAGCAGCTCGTTTCTGCTGCCAGTCTTCCAGCACTGGACAGATCCGCCTGCCTACTTCGGGTGGGAGTAAGCATTCGGAGGTGTTGGGAGGGGGGAGGGGGTGTTTGCGTGTCTGTGTCAGTGTGTATGCGTATGTGTGCGTATCCCGTTTTCAGCTGAGACAAAGTGTCACCATGCCCGGTTACGCAAAGGTCAACAGTCTCCAGTGGACCCAGGTGGCCTTGAAGGCGGAACAAAGAGTTTCAAACAGTCCTGTTATCAGGGGATAATTTTTGTTGTTCCAGACAGCTTCTCGACCTTGGCAGGCCTCCAGCTGGCGCCAGTGGGATAGCCGCATGAGTGAAGATGGTGGTTGTTTTGGTTAGTGCGAACAACTGCCTCCAATTTTAACAGCTGGTCTAATGTCCGTCACTGGTCATCAGGTCTCTCAATTCCTGTTGCAGAGCCGTGAGCTTCTCCAAGATCTATGCGTTCAATAAACACAGTCTGAGTACTCACAGCCCTGCCCATCGTCTATCATCTTGGCCAGCCTTGTGGGGTTTTGAACAGCTGTAGCCACTTCTTGTTCTTGATAAGCCAGGTCCGAGCCCGCTCCAAACACAGTTTATCTCTTTGATAACAGAATGGACACTTCTCATAAACACTTAGATTAAAACAGAAATAAAAGCATTTATAGCCACTATGTAGCCATCAGTGCCCTCCAGAGGGTACTGCTCGGAGCAGTACCTTCTCGAGGTACTGCTGACTAGACTGATTAGAGGCCCCTCCTTGGCCAACTATCAGAGCTGCAGAAAGGTACAAAGAAGAAGGTGCCTAAGAAGTACAGCAAGCTGTCCATACCTGAGGCCTTGAAAACTGCCATGCAAAGACTCGCAGCCTTGGCCAGCCACTTGAAGAGGTACACCAGAGAGATCAAAGGCAGGTGAATAAACCAGCTGTTCTCCACGGAACCATGCAAACCACCTGGAAGAGTGAATGGGAGAAGGATGCAACCAATAATAGCAATGCTCAGTGGCTAGTGGATCTGACAACAGACCACGGCAACCTCCCTGAACAGGGTCTAGTAATCATCACAGTGGCAGATATCCAAGACAGGGTCTCCAGTATAAAGAGTTGGACAGCACCAGGCCCTGACATGGTTCACGCACACTGGCTGAAGAAGCCGACTGCACTCCATGAGCGTCTGGCAGCACAAATGAACCAGCTGCTAGTTGATGAGAGACACCCAGAATGGCTAACTGAAGGCCGGATGGTCCTGATCCTCAAGAACCCCTAGAAGGGACTGGTCTCATGCAACTACCAGCCAATAACCTGCCTCAATACCACATGGAAGCTCCTGTCAGGCATCATAGCAGCTAAGCTGAACAGAAACATCGGTCAACTCATGAGCAAGGCACAGAAAAGATTGGCAAGAATACCAGAGGCACAAAACACCAACTACTAAGGAATTGCTCTGTCCCCGCTGCATAGGCCTGAACCCCCTCAGTGAGCTCATTAACAAGACTGGCTGCAGATATCGACTACGGAATGGAGCAGTTGTCAACCATCAATTCACTAATCCACACCATCATACAGCAACGACATCGGAATGTTGTTTGGACTGGAGAAGTGTACTCAGATGATAACAAGAGGGAAGGCTGTCAGAACAGAGTGGATTGAACTACCAACAACAAGCACCAACAGAAGATCTCATATCATTCCAGTTTTGGTCTCCCTTCACTGGTTGCCTGTAAGTTTTAGGTTTCATTTAAAAATTTTTGTTTTAACCTTTAGGGCCCTACATGGTCAAGCTCCTCAGTAAATAGCTGACCTGCTGAAACCGCATTCATCTTCCCGAGCTCTAAGGTCATCGGGCCATCAGCGTCTGCTCGTGGCCCCACGCACTCGATTTAAAACTGGTGGTGATCGGGCCTTTCAGGCACCACGGTTGTGGAATTCTCTCCCACTGTTTTTAACGCTGTACTGACTCCATTTATTCTTTCAAAAAGCAGCTGAAGACATTTTATATAGACAAGCTTTTAATAAATTAGTTGTTTTTATGTTGTATTTTACTGTTTTACATTGTTATATGTTGTATTTTTATGCTTTGTATGGTGGAGCACTTTGTGATTTTTATCTGTGAAAAGCACTATATAAATACATTTTACTTACTTACTTCAAAGGGACAGCACCTAGCGTGATAGCTCACACGTAGCTCCACATTTGGTCATTTTTAGTTTTATATTGATGATAATCCCACATACACAGAATTATGCAACACGAAGGAAATTCTTTGTACTCCTGATTTCCCCAAAACTTTTTTATAAAAATTAATATAATGAATTCTTTAATACACAGAACAAATAAGAAACATAATTCATTACTTTTTATTTGATTTTAACTACAATAATAGAGACAAACATTACTACATTAGCATGAGAAGTGCTAATATTGATGTATAAAGCCTAGCATGATGCTTATTTACATTTCGACACTGACATATTCATTGTTTTTGTCTTTTAAACAAAAAACTCATCAGATGTAAGAATTATGCAGTTTAAATCACGAGGTAACACTGTAGGCAAAACATCAGCTGCTAAGAAGTAAAAAAAGTAAAAAAATAAGAATATTCTTTTAATGCTGGTGATACATTGATTGTTATTGTTCACCGTGATCTTCATCCTCAGACACTCCAGTCAGAGACGATCAGACTCTTTCATTTTTGTCTCACTTTCAGCTGCAGGAGGAACAGAAACTTTATGTAGTGGCACCTTTTTTTTAAAAG
>VOQK01028669.1:0-28195 GCA_015052645.1 Benitochromis conjunctus | reverse complement strand
AATAAAGAAACCCCATTTTGGAAGACATTTTTTTTCCTGTATCCTCTATGTCTTTGCTGCTTGGTCCCTCACATACAGAAATAAAAAAGGCCACTATGTTTGTTGTGATAACCACACAGCTTTTGTGGAAATGAACGTCGTCTACCTATTCTAAACGTAGTCCTTGTGGAACCTGTGTCCTCTGCGGTGGATTAAAGTGTGGATGAATGCAACTCACTGTGCTGATAGAAAATGAAGATCAATAAGAGAAAATCAAGTAACGTCTTCATTTGTCATATGTACACAGTTTTGGTTTCTGTTTTTCACTTCTCTTTTAGCAAATTAAGTCCCACAACTCAGTTGATGCAAGTCTACACGGGAATTTATTTATTTTTTGCTGCGATAGAAAGACGTGGATGTACAACACATCCACCTGCCAATAAACCAGTGGATCATATGCCCTTGGAACAAATCATTAGTGAGGTATCGTTTGACCTCTACAGCGGGATCACCAGTTGCACTGTGGGTAAAATGAGCTTCTCTAACCCGGCTGTCAAAAACATTCCCACAAACTGTCTCTTGCTGTGGTTGCTGCTAGTGATGATGATGGCTTTTAAGCTTTCTGGGAGTTTGCGGTGTCATCAGGTTTGCTCTACACTCTGTCAGTCAAACCTAGTAGCAGCAGGTAAGCCACCTGTCAAAACCAGGGAGAAAAAAACCTCACTGAGCTCTGGTGACGTGACGTGGGTTTGGAGCAGTTTTTTGAAACTTCTGCACTTCGTGAGCTCGACACAGCATCGACATGTCATGTACTGAGCGTCCCCTCACGAGTTGACATCAGAAGCTGCTGCTGGAGCACTTGTGACAAACAACGTATAATTTTGTTTTGTTATGTTTTGAGTATCCTTCAGCAGTGGTCTGCACTTCATCTCTACCTCCAGTTTCTTGTTTAATTCCAGCTGCTACTGGCCATTCTAACACTGTAACATCAGGTGATCACAGCTGGATTCCTGTCCTGAAATGACCAGTAAAATTTGTTATACCAGCTCCAACTCCGGGTTTACATAAAGAGATAACGCATTATAAATGGGACATCAAAAACAAAACTGTGGTAGTTTCATTGCATCACTCAAATTTTAATAGAATAATAATAATGTTTTATTTTGAGGTATGTTGCTTTTATTCTGAAAGGAACAGAGGAAGAAAAGGCAGAAAATCTGCATGAATCCGCTGCATGGGATATATGCACCCTAACAGCTGTTTAGCCGTATTTGTTTTAACTGAAATAGTAAAAATTAATGTAAAACTATTCTGTCCTTTTAAAACAAATGTTTTTCTGTTACAATCATAGGCATGTTTCTTTTCTCTTTTTATTTAGTATATTAATTGTACTATCAAAGCAACAAGATGGGTGTTTTTTTTAATCTGTGTGTGCTTGTAAAAAAAAAAAAAAAAGACTTTTTAATATGACTTAACAGCCATGATAGTTCCCTCTCCGCTCCACTCAGGCTTTTGCTGCTATTTAACCAATTAACTGACACCAACATATTCGTTGCAGACGTGCCTTCTTTCTCTCTGTGAGCACTGTGATCAATGAGAAACCAGTCAATACCAATCAGCAGGAAGCAGGAGCCAAACTGGTTTTAAAGGGTTCAAGTGTGGGATGCTAACCGACTGATGTAGGTACAGAGGTTAGCCATGTGGGAGTTAAGCTGGTTACAGATAACAGCTCATTTAACCCACAGGGTCCCACCTGCTGCTCTCACTGGGGGCCGTGCTCCAGATGGCCTGTGATTGGTTTCACACAGGCCGAAGTAAGAAGCACTAACAGGCCCTGTTTATACTCCCAGTGGGAGTTTGTCTGATGCTCGTGGCGGATTTGTGTGCGACCATGTGAGTGCATGAAAATTTGTTTGCCGCCTTATAAAAGTCAGAGGGAATAGAGTTTCTCAGTGTAGTGATTAACATGGAGATGCTACTTTGCTGGTCAAGATCTTTAGACTGACTGATACGAGTCATTTAATTTAGGAGGTACTAATGTATTTGCATTTTATCTTCTTTCTTCTGTGTCTAAGTGCTTTCTGTCTAATATTCATACTCTGATGAACACATCAGAAGAAACTCGCGGTTCAGTATCTTGCCCGTGGACTCTTTGGTGTGCGGACTGGACCGTGGGTTGGGCAGCAGATGACCTGCTCTGCCCCTTAAACCACAGACCCCCCTGATTATTTTTGATTAAATTAAACTGAAGCTGTTTTTCCCCCATGTCTGGCTATATTTAGTCAGTTTTTGCAGCGCATTGTTTCTTTACACTAATGCTTTGTTCTTAAAAGTAGAGGTTTCCAGTGCAGGTGTTCAGCACATGCATGAACAAATACTAAATCTCCATCGTCACTGACCAGATCAGAAGCTTTTGGCAGTGGGGTTCCTCTCACTGGTAACTGAGAGCATCATTGTCACCTCAGCTATGATTCACAGCACTGCTGCTTCCTTATCAAAGGACAGTGAAGAATCGTAAAAGCCAAAAGAACAATTCATGTGTCACAATCAAGCACCAGCCTCCAGAGATGAACAAAGTAGCAAATATGGAATTGGCATAAACTGCAGTTTCTCCAGTTAAGTTGCTGAAAAGGATTTGCCTTCCCAGTACATTCACCTGTGGCTGACACCAACAAAACAAATACAGACTCGACCTGTTGACGTCACGGACCGCAGAGTTGGACACGCTAGGCTTCTCAGCTAGCCAAGTTAAATGTTAAATATAAACATAATGTTATATTACTACTACAAGTTATATTATTCAAGTGTCTCTACCCCAGAGTTAAGGCTAGAGTAGCAGATATTTACTCTTTATTATCCGCTCCACTCACCATTGGAAACGGAGTCATGCGTGCCACTCACACCGCCAGTGAGTGGAGTCAGGTGGAGCCCCCTGTAGTTTAAAATTGGTCATCCTCAGAGGAGCCCCCGCCCACTAGTCCGTCTGTCTGTAAGGCCTCACTTCTGTTAACTAGAGTCACAGTTAATGTCTTTTGGAACATTTTCATCAAGTAGAATTATCTGAAGAAAAAAAAAAATTACCCGCTAACCAAAACTGAAGTGAAATTGTAGTATTAAAAAAAACCTTACAAGAAATTTAGACTGAGTAAAACGTGCCTGTCGTCATTATTGCATGATTGTAGGACATGCTGACTTTGATGTGAAGTTGTGACACAAAGCCTGAATACGAGGGTTTTGTAAAAATATTTTTCTTCATTGCATTTTCAAGACTGAACAGAATTAATCTCGTTTACTAGAAATGCAGATGGAAATGAATTCTCAAAACAATCGTACACCCTATATTTTATCAAAATGAAAAGCTTTGATTATCTGGAGTTTCTCATTAAGGACAGAAATTGATTATTTACATGAACAGCTCCATTTTCCCCCAAATAATAGTTTTTATGACAAGTGTACCCACCCCCTTGTGTTTTTCTAACATTCAGCATTCCACACAGCACCTATTTTTAATCTGTCAGCCCGACAGCATTTTTAACCAGTGGCAAAACATTTTCCACTCTGTTTATATCCACACAGCTGCTGTTACTGCTCGCCATCCAATGGGCCAGTTCCTCTGAGAATTTTGCAGCGGTGCTTATGAATGCAGTCCTGGCTGAATATGATACATAGCTGCATCATGTTTTAATGATTTCCAGCAGGTTAGAGGTTAAAAATAGAGGGAGATGGGCATCTGACAGCACGGTTCTCTGCGCGTCAGGCTGAACCTATACAGCTGCTCTGCTTTCCTTGTGCGCCTCCTGTTCATGCGAGCAGAAAGAGTCTGGAGGAGTCGTGATGCCCATCTCAATGAGAGGAGGAGGAGTTGAGTGGGACACAAAAAGGGAGGTGGTGTACAGAGCAGTGGAGGAGAGATGTTGCAAGTTGTAGCATAGAGAAATCTACAGGGACAGTTATCAAAAATAAAGTGGAAGCACAAGAGGGAGGAAGAAGCCTACCAGCAAGTCTGGAGGAGTCATGAGTCTCATCTTAATGAGACATGGTAGGAAAAGGCTAATCACTGATCAATACTTTGCACCTGATGTTGATAGTGAAGCACGTTTCCTGACATGCAGCCTTTTTTCCCCCCACAACTGAAAGTAAATCTGCCGTGTATATTGTGTATAGTATATATAGCTATTCTACATTTGAGTAGAGATTTTCCAAGCATCTAGTTGTAATGCAATCTTGCTGCTTTGTCAGCAAGAATCAGGGAAACAGGGTGGCACCTTCATCATGTTACTGGCTTGACTTTGCAGAATATCAACCTCAGCAAAAGTTAGTCACCTTCAAGCAGTGATTTCACACAAAACCCAGTTGTTCAGCATGAGCTTTTAACAAGCTTTTTATTAAAAACACAGCCAGAAATGGCGTGCCAGTGGAAGGTCATCTTTTCAGTTTAGCATTCAGTGCTGGTGTGGTCTTCTCAGTCAGGATCACTTCACCACTTGAGACTAGAGCCCTTTGGCTCCGGGAAACCTCCCTTGCTGCAGATACTGCTCTTCCTGCAAGGCAGACTTTTTTCAGTGCTGAAAAGGAAAATCTCAGACGTGTATAAGTGAATATGTAAAGCTAAAAATTCTAGATGCCATTTCAGCTCCTCCAGGGGGAAGCTTTTCTACCTTTGAGTGATTCAAGCATGCAAATGCCAATTTCAGTGCAATCTGCCTACTTCTTGAAGTGTAAGAGCTCTAGAAAGTTGTGTTAAACTTGCATAAAGCTGGAGATTTCTTCAGTTCTGTCATCTTATAGAAGTCAGAATGCCAGGCAGTTTAAATATTAAGCTGCAGTCGAGATACTCACGCTGCCGATGGCAGTACTGCTCACAAGAGTCCATGCTGGTTGGATAGCACACGGCTGTGGTGCAGTGGATGAACACCTTTAAAAAAATAATAATAAAAATTAGATTTGGTCAAGAGAACAGTTTCTGTGACGGGACCAAATTTAAGCTGCTGTACCTTGTCTTTCTGTGGAAATAAGTCGTTTGGCTCTACAAACGTGAACATCTTTATGACAAAACGTTTGTGGTGGGTCGGGTACTGAAGCCCAGAGGAGCCATCCACATGAACCATTGTTGTCAGGTATTTGTCATCATGGTAGGGACACCTGCAGCCAAGAAGAATCCCTCCTTAGTAGAAAAATACAAATGTACAGAGTTGTTAGATTACTTTTATGTACCCGTTAATCAGAAGGTCCCACTGTGGCAGACTGTCAGGATTTGGGTTGGAGGTGGCCCAGCAGTGCTCCAGGTTCAGGATGATGTTTGGGTCGGTCCTCGCCAAGATGCGCACCTCAACATAGACCGGTTCCCGTAACACTTTGGTGATTGGGTAGTCTGATGGGGCATAGAAGGAGCTGTACGCTGCCACTTCTACAAGCAGAGTAATAATTTTAGTGCAAACAAATTAATTTCTGTACCATTACATTTTTGGGGGGGGTGGATCATGCCACTCACCCTCCACACATCCTTTTGTGCGGCACTGTCCGCTTCCCAGTCTGAGCTCCACTCTGAGCGGTCCTGCAGCAGCAACCGGTACAGGAGGAGGAACAGGGTTCACCTCAAAGACGAGAGCCTCTGTGGCTGTGCCAGAGTACCGACACTGGAACAGTAGCCTGTCGGAAGAGCACAACTTTGCAGTATTTAAGCAGTCAAATACTTACTTGGGTGTCAGTCCCTTTAAGAGTTCAGTGATGGAATGAATGGTCACAGGTTAAGTGCTTTGTAGTGTGGCATATAGCAGAGGCACTGGTTCTAGATCGATATTAGTGCAATAGGACTGATACGTTTTCTCCCTTTCAAGTTCAATGTATCCACTGAACTGCTAAAGCTTTTTGGAAATGGTACCTTAAACATGCACCATCAAAAGTGTCTGAACCTTTGTGTTGACCGCCATGTTATTTATAGCACATTTATTCAAAAGCTGACCAGTAGTGCTTTAGAGACAGCACATTTACCAAAATCTAGTAGCACAAAGCACTAGTCAAGATCAGCGAGTACAGTTTGCCCCCCCCCCCAGACTCACTCAAAATGGCTGTCCCTGGTGATTGAGCCTTTAAGGCCAACTCCTACTTCATATGAAGACGACATGTGGTTTTCATAAACCACAAAACCATCCTCCTCCTGTGGAAAGGAATAAAGGCCAGTTTTGTGATTCAAGTTTTGCCATTTTTTTTAAATTAAAGTGACCATCATCAATTTTGGTATACTTTGAGGTTTTGCACTACGTTAAAGTGATGAATCAGATGAGATTGTATTTTCCTATTAAAGATGATCTAGATAACCCTCCACCTACCGTAACTGTGGTGCCACATGCTGTCACAGGGAACTGAAAGATGGTGAAGGCAGAGGTGCTGTCGACAGGGGTGCAGAAGTCGTCGTTAGTCTCCAGCAGGCTGATTGAGTCCAGTTCTATGGGTGGCAGGGTAGCATCTCTAGCCACAACCACCACAAACTGGCCATCCCTGGTACACTGCACAGTCACTGGGAGATGATAGATGGGTGAAGGTCTGCTCCATTTCACATGTCCACCAACATGGAAAGAAACCTCGTTGAACTACAAATACCTGTTTTCCCATAGTAGCACCACAACCCATCAAAGCAGCAGTTCATTTTTTCACATTGCTCAGGGGTCAGATCTGGAGTCCCACACCGGATCTTCAGAGCCTCCTCTACCAGGCATTTATCAAGAGGAGCTGTAGTTGGAGGGACGTTTGACTGTTGTTGAGACCACTGAAAAGAATGAGAAGTTTGGGGTTTGTGCAGAGGAATAACCCAGGAAGGCTGCGCAGTAACACAACAAACAACCACAACAACACTAAATGGCAGCTTAAAAAGCTTCATTATGGTGTTAATAACTAACTACACACTGGCTAAATCGACAACAACCACATCTATGGCTAGGATGCAGTCTTTATATGTGATTGATTGTGTGTAGTTCGCTATGAACGCCGCCTCTCATTGTTAGTAGTCAATTGTGTGCCAGCCCTGCAGAGTTAATCAGCTGGGAGCTGACAGGTGGAGCTTATTGTCTGCTCATCTGTCTGAAAAGAAGTCATTACACGACTGCTGAGTCAAAGCTGAGTGATTTTTTTTATTTATTTCTAAAAGAGAAATAAAGAGGAAAGCTGTGAATGGAGTTTCTATTTGCAGTCAGTGAATTTTCCAACACCTGGGTCTGTTTACTCAGAGCTTGAACCTTTGCGTGTTTACGGAAGCTGAATGTATTATTGTGACCCAACACAGTATTAATTTTAAAGTGGAAAACACACTGTATCACACTGACATTTCCTACACTTCCTTCCTCTGTTACTACCAGTGTAAAAACTCCTCTTTTTTTTTTTCTTCTACTCAGATGTATGGGCGGTACACCCAGGAGCTGGGTGTGTTTGCCAAGGAGGAGGCGGCGCGCCTACGTGATGGAGGGGTGCGGGATGGCGGTGGAATGAGGAGGAATGCCAGCGTTCGTAGTCGTGCTGATCTTTTGGAATATGAGAAGGACCCCTGTGCAAAGTGCCAGTGTAAGTGACGATCACTCGGCTAACCCCAGACCCTCATTTTAATTCATAAACCACATACAGACAAATTTGATTTTAGGTGGGCCAGCCCAGTAAAACAGTTTCTACAAAATGTTTCAGTTTTTCCATTTTCACCTATTCACTTCATCTATATGATATTTATGTATCACTAGTTCACAACAGTCACCTATAGTCTCATTAGATCATAAGTCAAAGACTGCAGTACAAGCTACTGTTGTATAGTACTGTGCAAAAGGCTTGAGGCAGTCCTCAAACGTGCAGAAATATATTGAACTGTGCAAACGCACTTGGAAATACAGTATATAAGGCAAAAACAGAGTTTGTACAGATCTAACAAGCTTGAAAGTCAATATTTGGTATGACCATCTTTATTCTTCAGCATAGCCTGAACTCTCTTAGCCCAGCTTTCTAGTAATTTCTTCAAGTAGTCTTCAGGAATAGTTCTCCAGGCTTCTTGAAGGACATTCAGAGCCCTTCTTTGGATGTTTCTGCCTTTTGTTCCGTTCTCTATCACGACGATCCCACACTGCTGCCTAAAGATACTATTTTGAACTGGGTCTTTTTAAGTTGTCTGCTATGTGTAGACACAACACGTGTTCATCCCTTGAGTTTGGTGCCTTTTGAGCCTTTAATGATTCATAGGTCAGTGTTGAGTGGCGTAACAAAACAAAAATTTCCTCTGAAAATGGTCAGCTACAAGGATTGGAGTGAAAAAAAAAACGGCAATGTCAATATAAGAAGTTTTAAAGACCTTCACAAAGCCTGGAGAACTATTTAAAAAATGCAACTCATAGAAACATGTTGGCATTGTGTAGTATGGGTAATGTTTTAAAAAAATGACAATGATTTAGAGTTGAAACAAACACGGTCGTCTCATGATCTGCTACGACAATACTTTGTGGTTAAGAATAAAAGCGTTCGTCTCTCCTGCTGGACTGCGCAGAACTCTTTGTAAGGCTGAATGTTTGATACTCCCTCTTCAGACTCAGGCTTGCAAGGACAAACTGTGCAGGTAGTACCTGAAGGTCAGACCAATGTAGTGATTCACAAAGTGACGGCTTCTTGAAGTAAAGCACAGTCGCTACCAGAGACAGAGAAGAAGGTCCTACATATTTAAAGTTTCCTGATAGTATTCCCGATGGTGTGCTTACGTCCAATAAAAGTTTAAGAGTCCAAGCCTGGCAGCGATCAGGACGAAAAGACAGAACTGTGGCTCATAAACTTCTTAAAGAGTAACAGCCCCACATAACCCACAAGAAAATCATTTGCACTGAAAAACTTGACCTTCTTTACAGATAAGATCATTGACACGTCACAGTAAGAGTTCCTGAATAGCTAATTTAAGTGTTTTTCTGCTCACGTCATACTACCTGCATATGACTTTCATGTTTTATAAACGAGGCCCACAGAGAATAATTAAATGTGTCTGATCTGAGCAACGACCTCCAGACAGCAAGGACTGTCTCAATGTCAAAGGCAGGGACAGCGTCCTCTGCTGGCAGCCAGTGGGCCCAGATTGTGTTCGTCTGTGTGTGAGTGCATCTCATTGCTTCACTTTGTGTTTACGTTTGTTTGTGTGGGCAAAACGCTGATCTGAGCTGTCAGATTATTTTATGTCCAGTCTTCCCAGATGACTGCAGATAAAGGAGTGGCACCAGCAGAGAGCTCCACTTGAGACCGATGTCCTCTACAGTAATGGAGTGTTTTGTGTATTTCTGTGTGTATGCGTGCATCTTCCACATGTGTTTTGAATGACTGTGATGTTGTTTTTCAGAAAGTCACATTGTATTTGTCATTTTTCAAAGCTATCAGCTCTACAAATGAAATCATTGTATCTTACTCAGTCCAGGCAAAACCTTATAGATAGATATGTATCTTAAAGCTGGAGTGTTTGTGGAGTGAGGAAATATTTTAGCGTCTCCTTCGAGTTGAGTCGACCTTCTTTCCAGAGCGTTGTACTACAAAGTGAGTTTAACATAGCCAGGGTATCTTTCTGTTATCTGAATTCACTTACCCTAACACAGGCAGTCAGGATAGGCAGCAACACAAAGCTGGTAACCAACTCACTGAGCAAAACCAGGGCTGCACATTCACATGAAAGAGGTGGTGTAAGCAGCATCTGACCATTCATAAGAATGGCTATGTACTATGGGGAAAATACAATGAGGTTAAACACAGCAACACAGCTCCTGCAGACAAATCAGCAGCGTGAGTTTGCGTGAGAGGAAAAGCACTTTAGAGTAATATCGTATTAAGAGTGTCTGCTTTAAGTGCTTTGGTCAGTAAGGCTGGAAAAGAGCTGCTATATTAATAAAGTGTAGCGTATTTATAGCCAGGAAAGAAAGCCAGTGTGTGTGTCACATAGTGTGTGAGTTAACAGACCTATCAATAACACAGCTCTGTCGTTAAGATGAAGGAGAATGGGAGACTGATAGATTATAATGAGTATTTGATTAAATTAATGTTTAAAAGACAGTTTTAGTTTTCATTCTTTCAGCAGCAGCGTCAATGGTGTTTAACAGCCTGAGAGTAAAGAACACATATAAAAACTGAACTCAAACTTAGGCTTAGTTTACATGCAAGTGTGAGATGAGGTCAGCCAGAACATGTTATGTTGCGATGTCGATATACTCAGTAAGAAGTGATCCACAATTCAAAGTATTAAGAATCCAGGATTAACCTTAACGTTACCTGGATTAAAGGAAATCGTGGTACAGACCTCTGCTGTGGCATTTTGGTTGGTATTATAGTCATGTGAAAAAGAAGGAACAAACTCTCTCAGTTCTAAGATTTTAAGAAAATCAAAGATAGGTAAACATCCTCAGATGAACAACAGCACATGACATATTAGACTGTGTCATTATTTATTTAAAAAAGCAAAAATGCAGAAGCCATGTGTGGTACGCCCATACTACGTCCATAGGAATTAAGGAGGGAAGCAGCAGCCAGTGCCACAGTCTATTTGTCAAAGCAGAAGTTTTTGACACTTTCAAGCATTCAGCATTCAAATGTGTGTCTAACACAATGTCATAGAGAGACGGCATGGCTTTTCAAAGTATTGAGAAATGGCTCTCTTAGGTGTTCCTTTGAGTGGCTCAAAGATTATGGCCATTAAAATAAAATGTGTTATACACCCTTTTTTTCTGGTGTATAGAGATTCCTCCCAATTCTCTGAATCTTTTCATGATACTGGCGCTGCGGTGCAGTGGTCAGGTCTCTCTGCTCACAGCAAGAACTATCCTGTGTGGACTGCATGTTCTCCTTGTGTCTGCATGGGTTTACTGCTGGTACTCCGGCTTCCTCCCACCATCCAGAAACATGCATGGTAGGTTAATTGGTCATTCTAAACTGGCTATAGATGTGAGATGGATAAAGACCTGGATGAATGCATGGTTAGATGTGATTGTAGTGTAAACGAGCTGTAAATGTCAGCCAGTGTCAGTCCACTGTGTACAGAAGATGAAACTGAAGTTCTCCTTATCAGTATAGCTTACTGTTTAGAGTGGCCAGACCCTCCTTATCTTTACCCTTGAAATAAGTAAAAATAAGGACTTAATAAGGCAACATGATTGATTATTCCCAGTTTTTGTTGCTTAACCTAATCTCTTTTGAAATATTCCCCACGACAGAAGCTTTAGCATCACATACCTTTTAAGTCTTTTGTTTGGGTCTTTATTTTTTGTTTCTTTGCTTTAATAATGTCTTTGTTTTCCTCCATTTTGCAATTTTTACACTTTTTTGGAAACAGGATTGTAAATACTTAAAAGTTCCACTTGCAGTTTTCCTGATTGTTTTTCAGAGGGAACACAGATTTATTGAACTCTATTAGGAACTGGAAAAAATGTTATTTTAGACAAATAACTGGAATTAAAGTCTTAAAATAAATAATCCCTCACAGGGATGACTCCCGACAAGGCAATAGGAGGGAAAGGCAGTGTTTGTTTTTACTCCAGCGTGGCTGCTTTCCAGTATCCCTCTCTGCCTCTTTGCACTTGTGACTAGTGATCTGATTAAAGAGCGATAGATTGCACTATAGGTGAAAGCTGCGCTATATCTGCACAGCGTCGCTTGCTGGCTGTAACGGAAGCCATTTAAAACAATCAGTCAGATCAGCAGCCAGCCAGAGTGATTTGTGTGTTCACTGTCTGCTGTGTGTGCTCATAGATCAAGAGGTGTTTGTATTTTTAGACTCATCTTTGGAGAGGCGCTCAGGCTGGCCGGGCACCGCTGCTTTCATTCTTAGGTAATGTGTACTGAGAGAGCCTTCAGGTTTGGTGGAAGTGGGAGTTTTAGTGCTTTCCTCTCATGCATCTGTGTGGGAACATCATATCTGTGGGTGATGGACTAGTGTGTGCCTCGGTTGATATCAGTAGCTGGAGGTTTTTGAACAAGGCAACCTACACATGCAACTAAAGGCTGTGCTGCTGGTTATGATGGTGAGCTACAAAACATGTACTCCCTCACTGTGATTATTTTGCCTCACAGAGTGAAATTTTTGTGCACTTTTATAGCAGGTATTAATCAGATCTGGGACTGCAGGTTATTCCAAGGTTCAGCCTCAGTGAATAATATCACAGCTAGTGTTTCACTGTACATTCAGGGACTGTAAATCTTTGAAAAGGGCTGTAGGTGAAATATCTCCTGTATTTTCAACAATATTAATGATTAGGGTGATGCAATGCAGGACTAGCAGAGGTGGAGAAAGTGTCTGGCGTTGGGTGATTTTTAGTACAGGATCAGTAGAAGACATCTGTGAACGCCACTGAGCCTGCGGATGTGAGTCTGAGCCAAGATGCACATGGAAGTATGTGGTGGTGCAGGTGCCAGACTCTGTGTTTGTGTGTGTGCGTGTGTGTCCGTGTGTGTGTGTGTGTGTATGTGTGCGTGTTGTACTTATAGCTGCCTTTATGAGGACCCCCACAAATTTTACGACCATCAGAGTGGGGACATTTTCGCTGGTCTCATCTCTCATAAGGGACGCTTCATCCTCCAGTTTAAACGTATGCATTTTCCCCTGTTGCCTGTAGTGCTGTTTATCCATCTAGATTGCTGTTATGTGAGTTGCCCAGTTTTGCTTCAGTATAATGGAGCTGCCAAAGAAACCCTAAAAAGAGGGTAACTCAGCACGGCAATATAGATGATGAAATGAAACTACGGGTGCCCTTTTAAGATTAGGGCTCATATTAAAAATGTGTTTAGATTAGACACTTTGTGGTGAGAGTTAAGGTCAGGTTAAGAGGCTAGGGAATGCAGTGTGTGTGTGCGTGCGTGTGTGAGAAAGATTAAAAGGAATACATACAGAGAAGCTCTGAGAATTTCTTTTATAAATGAGTTTCAACTGAACTGTCAAGTAAAACTGACCATGTCATCTCATATGTTCGCATAGATATATCTGCTAAATATTTTCCAGAGGCATGTTTTGTTTTGAACTCTGTGTGATGTGTCAGATTGCATGCTTATCCCATGTTCATGTGTAGGTTCTATGCTGGCTGTTTGCCATCCAGCAGGTGGCCTTGCAGCTGGACAGCCTGCCCCATCACGCACACAGTTGTGCCTCATTTCCCTCAGGAGACGCTGCATCCCATTGTGACCCGCTTCCCGGCCTAGAAAGACTGCTGCGAAGTCCTTGCATTTATCATCTTCCTTGTTATGGTTTTTGAATAGCAGCATGTCATTCAAACAAGATTTAACAGTTCTTTTTTCGAGCCATATCAAAACATTATACAAGCAGCGTAACCGCAAGATATTTTGATATGAAATAGGAAACATTATCACATTACACGGTGGAGGCGGAGTACAGTGAACTCATTGTCATGTTCAAGAAACCACTTTGAGGTGATTTGAGCTGTGTGACATGGCGCGTTGTCCTGCTGGAGGAAGCCATCAGAAAATGGGTACACTCTGGTCATAATCAGAAACCTTTATTAATCCCAGAGGAAATGACAGTAACTAACTAAATAAAAATAATTCAATAGACTACAAGTTACAAAGTACAGCAAAATAGCTCTAAGAAATATAAATAGCTCTAATTATAAATATCCCAGAATATTACACAAAAATAAATATAAAAAGTTGATGCTCAGATGCCATTCTTGTCATATCGACTTTGTAATGTTCTCCGTAATGAATGTGATATTAATGGTGTGCAAATATTGCGGCGTGTACTTGTGCTTTAGATGGAGGAATTGCACAGCGAGATGCCACAGGCAGGAATGATTTCCTCTGTCGTTCAGTGGTGCATCTGGGTAATCTCAGTCTCTCACTGAATGCGCTCCTGTGACTGGCCAGCACGTCATGGAGTGGGTGGGAGGTATTGTCCAGCGTTGTCATTATCTTGGACAACATCCCTTTAGCTCCATCTGCATTTCGGTAACTGGCCTTGCGGATCCGTTTATTGAGGCCAGTAACGTTGTGGGGATGGAGCCAAAGGGATGGACATGGTCAGCAACAATTCTCAAGTAGGCTGTGGTGTTTAAACTATGCTCATTTGGTACTAAGACGTACAAAGTGTGCCACCACACCATTAGACCACTACCAACAGCGTGAATCCTTGATAAGAGGTAGGATGAGTCTTTCATGTTGTCTACCCCAAATCCTACAATCTGAATCTCGCAGCAGAAATCATGACTCGTTGTGTTTTTTTAATCTTTTCTTGTGCAATTTTGATGAATCTATGTCAATTATAGCCTCAGTTTCCTGTTCTTAGCTGACAGGAGTGGTACCCGGTGTGCTCTTTTGCTGCTGGAGCCCATCTGCTTCAAGGTTTGACATGTTGTGCATTCAAAGACGCTCTTCTGAACATCTTGGTTGAAATTAATGCTTCTTGGAGTTGCTGTTGTCTTCCTACTAGCTCTCTGGCATCAATAAGGCATTTTCACCCAGAGAACTGCTGCTCACTGGATATTTTCTCTTTTTCGGCCCATTCTCGATAAACCCCAGAGATGGTTGTGTGGGACAATCCCAGCAGATCAGTAGTTTCTGAAATGCTCAACAGCCAATAACTATGCCATGTTAAAAGTGATTTAAACCCCCCTTTTCCCCATTTTGATGCTCGGTTTGACCTTCAGCACGTTGTTTTTAACCATGTCTGTAAATGCATTGAGTTGCTGCCATGTGATTGGTTTCAATTAAAAAGGATAAATTATTTCATAAGACAGCTGAGTACTTAAGCTTTGAGCAAATGTCACCCAAACAGCATCGTAAGGAAAATTTATTTACAGTTAGTCACATAATCAGTGACGAATAAAAAAACGTTTTCCTCTACAACCATGTCCATTTCCTCTACAAACAAACTGAACAATTAACAGAAAAGTGTTTTTTGGTTTCTCACTTGGCTGTAATGCTGTCATGAAGTGTGGATCTGGCAAATGTGTTAGTAGCACATTTTAGCTTCTCTGGAGACAGGCACATCTATGAATGCTCTGGATATTTGTGAATTCCAGGCTTTGGCAGTGTCCGCAGACAAGAGAGGAGAAATGAGTCCAGCGATGCTTCTTTTAGCTGACCTAACCCAGAGTTATGGATTATAATGTAATAGGTCATGGTTATAAATGCTACTATCTTTGTTTTGTCTCGATATTATCATATTTGAACAGGATGAAGGTGATGTGATACTCTCATTCTCTCATGTGCATTGAATATGATGCACAGTAACCTCTTTTAGTTTATAATTATTCCTTCACTGCTCACACTTGCCATGTAAATGATAACATCTCTCTGCTCACTGCATCTTTTTATTCTCACTGTGAAAATAACTCCTGTTTCTGCCATTAAAATACACATAAAATCACTCAAATCTTGTCCAGTAGTGACCTAAAAAATGTATTTAGTTATTTTATTTAACACTAGTGTAACCGCATGATGGCCACTCTTTTATGATTTAAACCCAGTGAATCCTGGTATTGTCATCTATAAATATGCTTATGCCATCAGTAAAAGAAAAATCCACTGGCAGAAACACCTGGTCATTCAGTATGTTCAGGTAGTCAGCTGATCTAATTTTGGGCACATTTCTGAACCTAAACCTGACCTACTGAAGCAACTCCAAATCAAAACACCGCCCCTATAGGCTGTAAATGGCAAGCACAAGTCACAATGGGTGCATCGCTTCATCCAGCTCTCTTCTTACTCTGATGAGACCTTCAATGTGAAACGGGTCAAAAGCTGGGCTATGGGCAGGCAAGCACAATCCTAACAAGCTGGTTCGTCTTAGTAACAGTTATCTGTGGGGCAGCCGGGAGTTGTGCTCAGTCATCCTTTTTGGTTTTCACTCTTACAATATCCATCCATCCAGTTTTTACCGCTTATTTGGTTTTGCAACCTGAACCTGGTTAAGCATATCTGTACAGATATGCTAATATGCCTGTATATGTAGTAGCCATATGCCTATGCCTATTAATTTTAAATGAATGGGTCTTTTAATCTTTTATTCATAGCTTTTTTTAACTCAACTATTCAACGTCATATTACAGGTTTTTTTTAAAGTTTTATTATTTTGACTTTTTTTCAGCTTATTTATAATTCAGTTTGATTATTTATAATTCAGTTTCCTTCTCCTCTCCCTTTTCTCCTTGACACTGGTGTTTCTTTGAGTCGCATACAAACAAGTACATCTCTGCAGTCTCATCACACCTGGAATTTCTTTACCTTTGATTTCCTCTCTCTGTGTCTCTGTGCCCTCAGTGTGTGCATCTCGCTGCCAGAAGTTCTTGATCTCACGGGTGGGGGAGGACTGGATCTTCCTCATTCTGCTGGGGCTACTCATGGCTCTGGTCAGCTGGGTGATGGACTATGCCATCGCCTTCTGCCAAGAAGGTAGGAAAGAGATGCATACCAAAAACGAGAGAGAGATGTTTGAAAGACTGGTGGATGAACAGGCAGCGAGTGTGAGGCTGTTCTCACAGGGGCAGCATTAAACCTCTAAGAGTCAGGCTTCATATGAACTGCTAAGAGGTGCATTGTAATTCATTCATTTTTTAATTACATTTGATCTAGAAAACAAAGTCCCACTCTTACAAAGTGTCAAATGCACAAATCTGTGACATATATTAAATCACCAGGTGCTTCAATTCCCAAAAAGTTGGGAAACGGTCTAAAAAAGAATGCAATGATTTACAAATGTCCAATTTGTAAATCAGTGTTTATTCAACGTCATCAAATTCAAAATGAGCTAATATTTTTCATGAAATAATAAAATGTCTCAGTTTAAACATCTGATATGTTTTCTATGTTTTATTGGAGTAAAACTGTTGGTTCATGATATTTGAAAACCACTGTTTCTATTCACATTTCCAACAAATTGGGGTTTTATAACCATCTGTGACGTTAACAGAAAATATACTGTATCTGATATAAAATCTCAGAAATGTCACAATAAATAATAATAAACCAGATTGTTTTTCCTGATATTTTATATTTCTAAGTGTACAAACAAAACCCAAACTTGTAAAAAAAAATATATATAATAATAATAAAAAGGTTGACACATCATTAACTTTAACGAAACACTACTCAGCCGTGACTGAGCAAACACGCCTGTCTTTTCCGCCCATGCTGATGTTTTCCAGCGCATCGTCTCTGAGCATCAGAACATTTTTGAAAAGATCTTTTTTCAGGTACGAGTGAAGAAAAATAGATGGTGAAATACACAGCTGGCTAAGTTTAGCAGCTTTCTGTTTTTTCCTCTGTTTTCTGAAACTGTAAATTTGCTCGTAGGATGAAAGAGGAGCTGCTGAGGGTGAGGAAATCAAAGGCAGAGATTTGGGGTTTGGGCAGAAGAAGAAGAGAAAAGGAGTCACAGAGAATTAATTGGGAATAGTTTTTGACTAGTTTAGTTTTGTACTGCATGATACTGAAATGAAGTTACTTATATATGTGTGTGTGCAGCACAGAAGTGGATGTACGGTGGACTGGACAGTAACTTGCTTCTGCAGTACATTGCCTGGATCAGCTACCCTGTAGTCCTCATTACTTTCTCTGCAGGATTCACACAGATATTGGCGCCTCAGGCTGTGGGTAAGGACATGCACACAGAATGTGTATATAAACATATGTATTTATATTCATATTCTAATTCATGGTCTTATTTCTGTGTAATGTAATTGGCTCTGTAGTCCTCCATAAGGGCTCCAAGGACATGTGCTGTATGTCTTAGTGATTGCATCTGCAGGAAATCCATTAAATATAGCTCTGATGAGATGTGCATACTAAAACTATATGAATATCAATCAGCTTTTTCCCTTACTGTCTCCTCTTGCTCTTCATTTATTCCCCGCACCCCCACTCCACCCCCCTCTGTGTAATTGCTTTCTTTCAACTCATCTTTTCTCTGCACTGCATCATCCCACCTGGCATCTTTTCATTTCTCAGGTTCAGGTATTCCAGAGATGAAGACCATACTCAGGGGGGTGGTCCTGAAGGAGTATCTGACTTTTAAGACCTTTGTTGCCAAAGTGATTGGTCTGACCTGCGCGCTGGGTAGTGGAATGCCTCTGGGGAAAGAGGTGGAGAGTTTATTTTTCCCTTCGCCTTCACCCATTAGAGTCTTCTTGGCTTTACAAATTACAACCAGTGAATTAAAGGCTTTTTTGTAGGTCTGGAAGATTTAATAATCTTCTCTCTTCTAGTCTCATTAAATTCAGAGCTGTCAAAATAAAAGTGTGATTTACTGCTAATAGCAGTTACATTTCCTATCCAGGGTGTAATAAAGCAGTTTGAATCTGCATCTGAGAGTGGTTTAATTGTGCAAAGGTTTTTAAATAATGCTGTTGATCTTGGATGCAGCATGCTCTGCTTAGTCTTTAAATGTGCTTTTAGTCGTATCCTGTCTTCTAACGCCTGACTTTCTCTATCCTCCCTCACAGGGACCCTTCGTTCATGTTGCCAGTCTGTGCGCTGCTCTCCTGAGCAAATTTATGGCTGCTGTTTTTGGTGGGATTTACATGGTGAGGATGGAGAACATATTTCAAATTGATATGCAGATGTCCCAGCAGATTGCAGCACAGCACTGTGTTTGAGGGCTTTCCGCTTACTTCTATAAAAAGTGTCATATTATCATCTGTGATGAAAGCTAATTTATGAGTTCTCCTATGTCTGCAGCTCAAGTCCACAAATGTTTTCAGTCAGTTTGAGCCTCTGATTTTAACGAAATAGAAAACCATTTTTTGGCTCTTTACAATTAAAAATAAATAAATAAAAAAAAAAAATCTTGAAAAATTGGTGTGAAAAATTTGAAATGTATTTCTGTCTTCTATTCGTCAATCGTCATCACTAATTGTTAATTTTACCCCTTTTCTGCCCACATTCAGCTACAGAGTCACACATGCTGATATATTTGTAGTGAGATCTGTTCAGATGCTGACTTTAGCCTCATTACTGGGGAGTGGTTGTTTCCCCAAATCTCTGAGGGGGAAAAGTGAAAGAGCAACTTTCTTACATTACTATCAGTAACACTACAACAGCAGATTCAGGTCAACCGGTCTAAACAGTATGAAATGTCACTAAAGGTCATTGCCACCTGGGTCATAAGTTGCTGATGGGTTTCATTTACATTACTATGGTTTCAGTAATACAGGCCTAAAGACCAGTCAGTGACACCCCTGGCAACCTCCGATCGCTAGGGGAAAATGTGTATTTCCTGATTGGTCGTCATGTGGTTGCAGGCATTGGCTAGGTTACTATCTGTAGCAAAGAGTGAACTACACCAAAACCCTCCTTGTGATTGCTTTGGCCACTAGCTGAGTAAAAGTTGCAACTTTTTAAATGTGTTGGATGCAGTGATGAAGCATGATTTAAAGGCAAGTAGTCTAAGGGTGCTAGTATAAGTAAGTTTTCCGTGCATAACGAGAGCACGATGAGTTCTCACAAGAGTCGGTGGCCCTCCCTCACCTTATCACACTGCCACTTCAAGACCAGCAGGGGTTTCAGAGGGGCATAATGAGTTACAAATGAACTTGTTAAATTACACATTAGAAAGCGAAGTAAGGATTCATTCATATTCAGTCTTATTTATATAGTTTCAACTCACAACAACACCCATATCAAGCCACCCTCAATTGTAAAGGAAAGACTATATAATATAAGATTGGTTGGGAAAGGTGGGAAGGAAGAACTCCCTTGCAACAGAATCAGGTTGAGGGAAGGGCAGCAGATGATATTACAAACTATGAGGAACAAAACACAAGTTAATGATTTTCAGTAGTGGGTTAACATGCACAAGAACTCACTATGATTTTTACTTTCCGCAGTAATTAGCGCAACAAAACACACCTTTCACAATAATAAAATTAATAATAATTTCTGTAACACAATTCAGTGGGTTACATACTTAGAGGGTAGAAACAAAGTATAGCACTGATCCAATACCGATACCAAGTCCCCGAGACTGAGCCTAAAGCAGAACTACTTTATCATCATTTCCATGTGTAAACTCAAACCAGCAGAGAAAGAGCTTACATGCGAGTGTGTACCAGGCTTTACTAAAAGAGTGATGTGTGTACATACACGTTAACTCATGCAAGTTGGAGGCAAATAAACGCAAGTGTGGAATAAATCATGTAAATCCTTAAGCCCGTAATTTCACGATTTATCACCTCCCTCCTTATTTGAGTATAATCATTTTGAAGGGCGAATAACACACACACATGCAGTTTTTATTTGAAAAATCTTTGACATTTCTTTGACTTTCTGCCGTTCCCCAGGACGGACTCTCACCTCCACTCATGTGAGACTTCACCCTGAGCTTCTGTCTATTTCTACACTGGATACTGTGATGTGCCTCTCCTCCTTGCATCAACAGCCACATCAGCATGGAGGAAGATAAACTGCAGTGATGTGAAGGAAGAAAAACACGTGTCAGCACAGTTAGAACAACTCAAATAGTGCAGGGACCACTAAACCTAATCAGTCTGGGAAAATGTTAATTCAGTTCACAGTAAAATCAAGACTGTGTTTGCTGAAGCTCATTCGCTGCCTGTTTGAGTCTGCTTGCTTTGGATAATAACTTGGATGTCTTCCAGGAGGAAGATAAAAAATAAATAAATTAAATAAAGGTAACCACTACACTCACACATGTCTGTCTTCTTTTCACTTTTACTGCTAAAGGAAGAGCCCTTTGAAGGAAGCAAGGTACGAATGCATGACTCGGGTAGTTTCTTTATTTCCAGTGCCATCAACATTAATTCAAGCTGTCCATTTGAGTGCTGAGACAGACTGATGTCTTTCCATTTGTCTGCGCTGTGTTAGATTCTGTTCAGTGAACCGTCGCAGAGAGGCATCGATCTGTGTTGCCTTTGCTTCGACACAAACATCTCATTTCATGATTTCAACGCTCAATCATGGTTTTTCAGTTCTAGCATCCCATCAAACTCCAATCATATATAAGTAATCTCATCGAATGTGCAAACACAGAAGCTTTGCAGTCACACTGCTGCATTTGTAAAACAAAACTGGTTCTGAATGTACGTTTGTGGCATTTGCAAATAAGCGTGCACCTCTTGGGATTTGAATGTGTGTGTATTTGCTTGATTGCACTGCTCTGCGTGTATTGGTATGTGCGTGTATCTGACCCTTGTTGGACAGAATGAGTTGAGGAACACGGAGATGCTGTCGGCTGCCTGTGCAGTGGGTGTGGGCTGCTGCTTTGCTGCCCCTATTGGAGGTAAGTCAACACGACTGTAGCCTCTGATTGAACTGGATTTAATTATGTGAGACATTTACAGGAGCTAATTAGATGAAGAGAATATTTACCCTCACTAGCAGTCGAAGATGCCAGTCTTAGTCAGTATATTTGTCTAAATCCAAGGATCTCAAAGTCTGGCCCTCACGCTAATGGCCGTCCATAAGGTTTTATACGGTCCATATGTGCAACATCAAAGGAATATTGTGCATTTCATTCATTCACAGCTTATGTCATACTATGATACAGCGGCATAAAACAACACCAACTTTTCTCTTCAATTTCAGCACTTTTCTTGTAATGCTTGATGTCAAAATACACTTTTTTTAGGCTACACGTGCCATGAGAATAAAGTAGGTATTAATAAAGTTGTGGTCAGAAGTTTACATATATTCATCATGGGTATGACGGTCATGCTAATTTTGGCCTTTTAATGACTTCTTTCAACTGTTGTTTTTCCGGAGTGGAATGAGTGTACAGCATACACAATTTCAAGCTAAAATCTGGAAACACTCCTCTTCAAATACTCTTTTCAAGCTTTGTTGGAGTGCCAACCTCTTCAGACCTTTTCCTCTCCTCCATGTGCTCTGTAATTGGGTGAAGTTGTGGCAGAAAACTTTGCTTTATTTGTCATTTAGTTAAGAGAACTTAATTGGTAGACTGACACATTCTGGGCTTCTCCGGGATCCCAATTAAACATATTACACACAACATTTTATAAGGTTAGTAACCACAAAACAACCAATCGTATACAGCCAGATATAGATTACGATATGTGTAACACCATATTTGGTCCTGAGGGTGCACACGTCTTGATTGATTGATTGAACCCACATGACTATATGACCCCACCTATTCTTGCATGTATGCCTCAATGGCTTTATATGTGTATTTGAATGATCACTTGTTTTGTTTTTCTTTTTTTCTACTTAATACCGATCCTCTTTAACTTCTGTCTGAAACATTTTTATTTTGATAGACCGCCACAGCTCTAACAGTGAAGTCCTTACTTATACTGTAAGCACTGCTGGAGTTTTAACATCTGCAGCTCTTCTGTTCTCATCGTTATAGCAGACCAAACCTTCCTCATACTGATAAATGAAGTTGGCCTCAAGTTCAAATGTTACATCTACCTTATTCACTGATGGTTACTATACAGTCCCATGCAGCACTACATCAAAACTTTAAAAACTGGTTTTCATTCAGAGAAACATAATCTGTCATCTGCCAAATGCTCACGTGTGCATGAATGCTAATGTTTCCTGTAACCTTTAGATAACCTTTCGAGCATTGTTATCAGCTTTTCACTTGATCATCTTTTGAAATTACTTTGAAAGTGATCTAAATGGTATTTTATAATACTAATGCATCAAACTATAACATGAAAACAGTGAGGGATTGTTGTACTTAGTGTTAAACCTATGGATAATTCTCACATTTGTGGCGCTTTTAGCGACTTTGAGCAGCTGAGGAGCCAAACGTTTTCCTCTGCAGGAGTTGGTAGGGATCAAAGGGCGTTAAAAAATAGAGTGATTATTAGATTTATGTCTTTAAATGGATGATGATGTGTGTTAGTGGTCCTGTTTAACTGTTGGCTGTTGATACTTGTGGGGCATGGGGGATTAGGACTATGTTTTCTTGAGTGTGTAGGTCAAAATCATCCACATTAGATTGACGTTAAAATCCTCAGATTAAAGTGATTTTCCATGGATGCTCACATGATGAATCATACTTGGTATCACTCAGTGGTTGTTCTGCATTCGACTGCATCTTACCATCTTCTTCAACAGATGGACTCACCCACTTATGCAAATGCAAAAATTTTCTTTTCTTTTTTTTTCCTGAGAACATCAAGTACTTCTCGACCTTTGCTCCAATACTGTTTATTGTTAGGGTGAATTTGCCTCTTCTGTTTGATTATCAGATTTTTTTGTATTTTCTTCTTTCTTAATTGATATTCTACATGAGTCTGGTCGTTCAGAAGGTTTTAATTGTCGTGTGAATTAACTTCTGTGTTTGAAATTTGCTTGCTAAATAAAGGTGCCCATTCTTTCACAGCGGTTTGAATAGAGTGACATGTTCTTTAGCATTTTAATCTATGCTTAATGACAGTGACAGGACTAATAAAAGCTGTAAAGAGGACCTTAAGTTATAATTATTTTGATCAATGTCTTCTCGTCTGCATCATTTGAGCCATATAGAATGGATGCTTGTGGCCACAAGCGACAAGAGGAACTTGTTTTTGGGGCGTGATTGACACCCCGTCGCATTTATTTAGAACGACTAGACAAACTCATACTGACAACAGTACAGTATGTACTGCACATTCGCCGAGACACAATTCATGTAGCTGTGTGCCATTTCCAAAGCAAGCAAACAAACAGGTCCTGCGAGCTAGAAATCTTTGTTGGGTTTTTTGCAAAATGCTGAAAATCCATGTGACAATAACAAAAGATTATAGCCGTGATGATCAGAGCTGAAGTATTTAATTGATTCACTTAGTCACTGAAGCTAAATATGCAGCTACTGTGGCATTTTTATATGTTTTTCTAAAATGTTATAGACTACATGAATCATTTAATGAAGGTCGTGATTTTTACAGGTTAACTGATAGTGAAATAATTAAAAGGAGAAGACCTGAGATAGCTCTTTGCTAGAACATCTGATATAAAATAAAGTTGAGAAATTGCTGTTTTCTTGACCGCAGTTGTCTCTGGGAACATCTCACTCTCTGTCTATATGTTTTTGCGTTGCAGGGGTGCTGTTCAGTATTGAGGTCACGTCAACATTTTTTGCTGTGAGGAACTACTGGAGGGGCTTCTTCGCTGCCACCTTCAGTGCCTTCATATTCAGAGTGCTTGCCGTCTGGAATCAGGAGGAAGGTAAAGTACAAAGCAGAAAATATCGGTTTATCTGCCTTTGAGTATTTGCGACTTTTCCAGTTCTGCTTTAAGAAAAATATCACAATATGCAATTAAACTAGTTCATTTAAACTCACCGACCCTTTCATTAGGTACATCTATTCAACTGCTCGTTAAAACAAATCTGATCAGCCAGTCACGTGGAAGCTACTCAGTGCATTTAGCCGTCTAAACATGGTCAAGACAACCTGCTGGAGTACAAATCGAGCATCAGAGTGGGGAAGAAAGGTGATTTGCATGGCTTTGAATGTTGCGTGTTTGACGGTTGCAGGCTGATGCTCAGAGTACTTCAGAAACTGCTGATCTACACAGTCCACATGACCACCACTAGGGTTTACAGAGAATGGACTGAAAAAGCAAAAATCTCTAGTGAGAGGCAGTTCTGTGGGCGAAAATGCCTTGTTGATGTCAAAGGTCAAAGGAGAATGGCCTGACTGCTTCAACTTGACAGGAACAGTAACTCCAACAAACACTTATTACAACCAAGATATACAGAAGAGCATTTCTGAATTTACGTCATGTCAAACACTGAAGGGATGCGCTAAAGCAGCAGAAGACCACATCAGGTGCTACTTCTGTCAGCTATGAACAGGAAACTGAGGCTACAATTGGATAAACGTTGCCTGGTCTGATTAATCCCTGTTTCTGCTGTGACCTTCATAGGGTTAGAATTTAGCATGGACAACATGGAAGTATGCACCCATCCTGCCTTGTATCAGTGGTTGAGGCTGCTGGTGGGAGTGTAATGGTGTGGGGGCTATTGTCTTTGCACACTTTAGATCATTTAGTACCAAATGTGCATCGTTTAAACACAAAAGCTGACCTGAGCATTATTGATGATCATTTCTATCCCTTTATGACCACACCATGTCACAAAACTCAAATCATCTCAAACTTATTGTCCCTGAACATGGCACTAAGTTCATTGTACTCAAATGACCTCCTTTGGGATGTGGTAAAACAGGGGATTCACATCATGATGGATCAGGATCATCAAGACATGTTCAGAATGTGTAGCTGACAAATCTGCAGCTACTGTGTGACGCTATCATGCCATGAGAAGTGTTTCCAGCACCTTGTTGAATCAATGCCATTAAGAATGAATGCATTTCTGAAGGCCAAAGCGGATCTCTGTCATATGAAAGGGGGAAATTACTTGAAAAGGGGAACCCCTTTCCAATTCAATTTAACGAGTTACTAGGTGTACCTAATATGGTGGCTACTTTAATGAGAATGCATATAAAATGTAATTTAGCATATGTGAGTATATTTTTAAGAGGTATGATGAGGTAAGTGGTTGTCTTTAGTTGTTCAGTTTAAAAGTGAATTTTCATTCGTAACAGATTGCTGTATAGCAGAGTGAGAACAGTCTTCTTTTTCTCAGAGACCATCACTGCGCTCTTTAAGACCCGTTTCCGTCTGGACTTCCCGTTTGACCTTCAGGAGCTGCCAGCGTTTGCCATACTGGGGTAAGTGTGTTTCTCTGGACTGGCGCCACATTAAACGGAGCCCTGATCCCCGAGCAGCTTGTGTTACTGAGGAGATCTAAGATCCTTTTCTGCCGTTCTCCGAAGCCTTTTGGGAGTCTGAAGGTTGATTTGTATTCGATGAATGGGGCATGAAATTAACTTTTTACTCTGCTGATTACAAGCAGAGGCTCTGTCCAGATCAGAACGTGCCAAATTTGATTTGTTTGATGTATCTTAATGGAGAGAAACAATGAATTAACATCGGTTGGCTTCCTTGAAAAGAGCTTCCAACTGTGACTGACTTAACCAGGCATAGCAAAACTGTAGCTTTGTTTCATTTGTGGTAATTCTTTTTCCATGTGGCTGCTTTTGTTTTGCACCACAATGCTGTTCTGTTTTACCTTCAACAGGCCAAACAAGCCGTGTCTGTGTGTGTGTGTAGGATTGCCTGTGGTTTTGGGGGAGCTCTGTTTGTCTACCTAAACCGGCTGATAGTAGAGTGCATGAGGAAGCAGAAGACAATTAACAAGTTCTTGCTGAGGAAGTAAGTATCTTATCCCAGTCTTACACAAAAACATTAAACATTTGTAGATTCATAGACCCAATGTCCCCTTGTCCAGCTTAAAGGAACAGTTTCACATTTTTGGAAACTACTCACAGAGTTTGATGAAATGATTTATACCGCAACTGCCAGCAGAAAGCTAGCTTGTCTGAGACTGGAAACGATGACCGTGGCTCTTTCACAGGGTACTGAAACTAACCAACTCATCTAAAGCTGACTAATGTATAACATTATTTTTTTCATGCTCTTGCACTGAGGCGTTATCTTTTGTCTGTCCTTTTGTCTCACAAGCTTTCTGTGAGTTTCACCACACACACTTTATCCATCATCCATCATCTTCTTCTCCATCTGCTGCTTCTTTCAGCTGGTCCCTTTATGAGTCTCTAAAGCAGATAATCTGCTTCCATCTCACCCTACACTTAGCACACTAACCCTCTGCATCTCCTGCTTCACCTCATCCATGAATGCTTTGGCAGATATATCCCTGCACATGTCCAAACAATCTCAACCTTGCATCTCTAACTTTGTCTCCAAACCACTGATGTACTTATTTCTAATTCTGTCCGTCCTGCTCACTCCCAACTTTGCCACCTCTAGCTCAGCCCCCTGTCTTTTTATCAGTCATAGCAGGTCTCAATACCATCTTGTAAACCTTCTCTTTCACTCTTTATTCTTTTCTTCTGTCATAAATCATCCCTGACACTTGCCTCCACCCTCTCCACCCAGCCTGCAGTCTCATCTTTGTCTCTCTTGTGTGCAGTCCTTTGCTTTGAATGGCTGACCCCATGTATTTAAACTCCACCTTCACTACTTCTGCTCCTCCTTCACTGCTACCCTAGTTACATCTGCCTCCCTCTCATCCACACACATATATTCTGTCTTATTTCTACTGACTTTCTTTCCTCTTCTCTACAGAGCATACCTCCACCTATCCAGACTCTTCCACCTGTTTCTTACTCTCCCTACACATAACACAACGTCATCTGCAAACATCAGAGTTCACAGAAAGTCCTGCCCGACCTCATCTGTCAACCTATCCAACATCACTGCAAACAAGAAGGGGCTCAGAGAAGATCCCTGGTGTAATCTCACCCCCACCTTGAACCCATCTGTCACTCCTGCTGCATACCTCACCACAGTCTCGCTGTCCTCATACATGTCCTGCACCACCCTCACATACTTTTCTCTCACTCCACAAAGACAGTGCAATTCCCTCTTCCCTTCTCAAAGCAGATCGTGGATCTGTATGAATTCATACTCCTGCTCATTGATCATCACCTCGCTTCTCAGCCAAACTTCAACAACATTTTCCCATATCTTCATGGTATGCCTCATCAACTTTTTCCCACTGTACTTACTATAGCTCTGCCCATCCTGTTTGTTCTTGAAGGTACCCGTACACTTAATCTACTTTCTTCACAACCTATCTGGTTAAAAGGTCCACTACCCTCTCTTTTAGACATCTCCATACTTCCAGAGTGCCATGCTTCATCTTCTTCAAAGCTGCTGTCATTTCATCTTTATTAGTCCTGTGCACTTTCTCATTCACTACCTTTCCTCTATCTGTCCTCGTCACTCTCATTTTCTTCATCATCTCCTCAAAATATCTTTCTTCCTGCTCAACTCATTTCACTTTTATCCATACAAAACTAATGTTTTACAGCAGGTGAAGAAAGTCCTTCAAATAACTTATTGTAAAAGGCCAACTTTTCAGGTTGATGCTCTGACTTGTGTACAAAGGAGCCAAATAAGATAAAGCTTGTAAATCAAGGAGCTTTGAGTGCAAGGCTAGCTGTTTCCAGCATAGCCTGTATGTAAAAGATGGACATGGCAAGTGTGACCTCACTTGGAAGCCTCAAGCTGAGCATTTTTGAGTGTCACCATCTGTGGGAACTGAGTTAAGTGATGAGTGTCAAGTTGTATTCAAGACAACATGAACTAGTGACTGAAATCATAAATTCATTAGGCATTTTATGACAAGCTTAATTTCCCACTAGTCTTTTTTACAACCCTCTTT
>VOQK01028668.1:0-15890 GCA_015052645.1 Benitochromis conjunctus | reverse complement strand
GTGGTGCTCCCCGAAACTTCTCTCCGCCCGACTCTCCAGGAGAGGACGTAAAAGACCAGAAAATCACAGTTAGCAGGTTCGCTAGCCGACAGTTCCAGTTCAGTGTAATAATCCCACTTCGACGGTTGCTGCGCATCCAGCTTAAATGCCGCTGGTCGTAGATGACGGCTGATTGGAAACAGCTGGCCGAGTGATGAGACGCGGGAGGACTGACAACAGCGCGGAGGGACTTCTGGGTCGAAGGTCGGCTACTTCGGCTACTATTGGAGACCGGTGTCTATTTGTCGTGACATGTTTTCAAACCGGCGTTTATTAGAAACCGGCGTTTAAAAGAGACAGGCTACTAATGGAAGATATACGGTAGCTATGTTGGTGTCATCAGCAAAGTAAGTAAATTAAACTGCAGCATGTGAGCATCAAACCTCAAGGGTCTCAACTCTACAAAGTAAATCAGGGTGTCAGCTGCATAGTGGTGAAGAGAAACACCAGAAATGAGTCCTGGGGGAGCGCCACTCAGATTTACGATTGTCGGCAGTGTGAGGGAACAACAAGAAGATCACAAGAAAATTCAAGATTTGGTAAACGAGGAGTAAAATAACAGAGGCCTCAGAGTTGAACCCTGGATTATGCCACTTCAGCTGACTCATTATCTCATGTGTTTTGTTTTACAGTATGATTTCTGACACGTAATTTGCATCGTACAGATTTATTTATTTTAATTATACTACAGATTTTTCCAGATAAACTAGAATAAAGAAGGGAGGCCCCATAATCGAACATCAGGGACCTGCTGTTGGATTTGTGGTTGACAGTTAAGTTAAATAGGGAACTGTTGATTTATTAGTACAGTAAGTGTGTTGGACCACAGAAGAAATGTGTTTACCATCTGCATAGTTGTCAAATATGAGACCCCAGAATTGATTCTTGGAGTAAATTTAAAAACTAAAGTTATATGATAACAGAGGACAGATCATCATGTGCATAAAAATCTGGTAGCTTATTGAATATCAGAAGGTCCAGAATCATTAATACTATAGTTATGATCTATTAATAAATAGATCAAATAAGCCATACAATACTTCTCAGAGAGAAGTAAATCTGGAAATAACAGGGGCCCCATAATCGAGCCTAGTCCACCTTAATTGACTTCTTTGCTCCATTTATTTAAACTCCAACACTGTGGGACGAGAGCGGATTCTTGGCTTCGTTGCACTGCAGTAAAGGGTCTGAGTAAGGCCTTCAGAAAGAAGCCCCAGGTCTACAGGGCACAAATGTGTCACAACATGGAAGTCTGTTATTATGTGCTTTTCCCATGTTTGGATAGAAAACCTTTCTGTTGATCAAAGTTTAAGATCTTGAGCGTAGAAATGGTGATTTACTATAATTATGCTATTTAATTCTTCTCTATAAAGGTAATAGTTTCCGGATACAGAGTAAGAAGATAGAGTCGTGTTTGCAGATGATGGCACACATAGTAACATGTGCACGATGTTAAAAGATGATCAGGTGGGAGTCTTCTGAGAGTGGCGTGAGGCGTGCACATTGCTGGTGCTGCAGGCCCTGTTAAAATAATGTATTTAGATTAAAATGACAGCCACGTGGCCTCTGTGACACTTTGGACGCATTTAAAAATGATCCAGACTAAAGATTTCATTTGGCCACTCAAACATATCCTCAGACAGGGTGAGCTGGTGGATTCCTTACTACATCCTGTAAGCTGTTTCGCCTCTCGACCACCGGGGGGAGCAGTGAGGAGAGTAAGCGGCTCACTCTGTGTGAGTGGGTACAATGGAGGGAGCTGTCATGTGAACGGAGGCTGTTTGTGCACACAGTGACTTTATCTGCTGTAATGTGGATCTACTGTTGTAAATAGCACTTGATAAAATAACTCATGTCTGTCTGGTCGTCCGCGTCCACTTCATTCAGCCGTCCAGCGGCTCTCCCACCGTACAGCTCATCTCAAACGCTTCCTCCTAACCTTTCTCTTCTCTCCGACTTCCTGTTGTCTCAGCACCTGTCTCCTCCACCTGCTCTCCTCTCTCCATCTCGCCTCCTCCTGCTGAGTTTGGATCGTGCTCAGCTCTTTCTGGCCGCCGTCAGAGCGGTCGCCGTTCCAAGCGGAAACCATCCATCACTGTCCAAATATAACCACAGCATGTAAACACACGGCAGGCTTTATTGCTGATGCTCAGCCTCACAAAAACCCTGATTTACACAAAACATGAGTGATTTACTGATGATCGGTGAGGGGCGAGGCTCTGTGGGGTCATGTGACTGCTCTTACATGAAGTGACTCAAAACTCCTACAAAATAAAACCTTATTTAAGACAGCGTTAAGCCAAGGACCTTTTATGCAGTTTGTCCTGCAGTTTATCACCGGATGCCTTTCAAATGTGGACCTGATGGGGAACAATGATGACATACTGGATATACTCCAGGCCACAGCAGTCACTTTACACATTATTGCTTTGGCTTGACTCAGTTTCAGAAACAAGTTTTTTATTTGTCGTGATGAAGAGAATTGGTGAGCTGCATCTGTACATCACCTGTGATTTACTTCTGGTGGTCCCGCCCGAACCTGCTGATGTCATTAGCTCCAAAACATTTGTTGAGCTGTGCAGGGAAGATTTAGGCGATTTGAACTGTCTCCATATCACCTACAGCAATACTAAATATACTCGTGATAATACAAAGGAAAAGAAACCCAAACAGCTCGTTACACCTGAGCGGTGCACCTTTACCTCGCACAGGAGGCTCTGTGGGTGGGCGTTGGTGCAGCCCTCAGTTCATCCTTCGCTGAAAGGATTTGCATGTTTACATGCATCTGTCCTGGTCTCTATGAATAACCGCCTTCTTAACAACGTTTTCATAGCTCACCTGTTTAAATGGCATTATTAGGGGCGTGGTCTCTTTGACTAACAGGTGGATGGTGACGCAGTTGGCTGCTGGCTATAATGCAATTATCTGACCAATAATATGGCTGCTGTGAGGTTATCACACTAACAGAGCATCCAAATAGTCTGAGCTCCAGCTTCGGTGAAATTCCCAGATTTTATTTGGATGTTACGGAGCTCTGATTGGCAGGTATCCGTGTGTGTGTGTGATGCTAACACACAGTCTGGGGATGCAGCTTCATAACCAAGCTAACTAGCAATAACTGATAACATAGCCTTCCATCCTCTGGTCCAAACATGGTCACATGTACTCCAGAAACCAGTAAGTCAAGTTATAGTAACTAAGTCCATCTTTCTTATACAGTCTATCTGCTAACGGTAACAGAGGAGAAATGTTTCTGCCATACATGCACTGCTCAGACCTTCACCTGTTTACATGCCCCAATACGCCAAACCTCCAGCCAAAGATGAGGACGAGTAGCAACAGTGACCCAGGAGCTGAGCCTCTCAGAGCGAACACTACGGCGTTGTTGACATTAAGTCCAACAAAGCCCACTCTGAGTGGATTTCTGTCTGCAGGGGAGGAGTGCCGCTTTAATGTGACTAATTTTTCACTTTTTCTCTTCAGCAGTAATTGCAGCTAAAACAAGCTGATGTTTTTCACTGAACTGGCTGCTACCTGTAAATCCATCTTCTGTGTGAAAACCAAGGACTAAGAGAAAATGTTCCCTCCTTCTGATGGGAACGTGATTGTACTCGCGTTTGGGAACTCGTACGACAATACAGGTGTCAGGCAGCCTTTATATGCTGCTGTGATGTTGACTCCAGGCCATCTTTGAGCTCCTTTTCCAGCCTGAGTTTATTCATGTTTAATCACTGTAAACAGCAGCAGAATGACCGAGCAGCAGCTCCTCTCTGCAGCGTGTCGTGGATGTAGAGCAGTTATCCTCGAATGGCCTGCGATGCTGAAGAAACCTTTAAATGCATGGATTCTCAGGCAGGTTCTGAACTGCGGCTTTCTCTGATTTATAAGCAAGTTTATTTGTGTTTAGTTACTTCCTAAAACTGTGTTTCTACCTCAGAATCACGTCCTGTCTGTCCTTTGGGGCTAAGGATGCTGTGCCTGCTTCCACTTTCATGTCACTGCTGGGTTATGGTGATGTTATTTATATGCACAACGCTTACACAGCATCTGTCATGGAGCGCTGGGATTCATCACAAACTGTACTGCTCTTACCATCTACATCTTACTTACTGAGCCTCATCCATAAGATCACAGACTCATCTCTTTCCAGTTCAATGCAACTTTATTTATTTAGCACCAAATCACAACAACAGCCCTCTCAAGGCGTTGTATATTATATATGTATATAAGGTAACGACCCTAAAATCAAACCACCCCTGATAAGCATGCACTAGGTGACAGTGGGAAAGCAAAAGTCCCTTTTAACAGGAAGAAACGTTTGACAGAAGCAGGCTCGGGAGGTTTTGGGGGAAGTGTGATCATATTCAGGTACATCTTAAACGGTTGGTGTCAGTAAAAGCATTTAAGGTGGACTGGAGGCACCTGCGGGGGTCCCACCTGAACATGACCGGCTCTGCTTTTGGCACGAGATGATGACGTATTGTGATGTTTGCTGAGGAAGGCCATCATCTCTGTCCTCTGCGGTCGTTTTAGTGTTTAAATAAAAACGAGCAGTGCAGGAGAACCTTCACCCAGCTCCCCGTGCAAGGCTGGGACGGGACCAGCAGTACGCATGCGCGATGGGCCCCGAGTTTTGCATGGTTTCTTTATTTTTGTGCACCGGGGTCGCGGGTTTGACTCCTTCTCCTCCCATGATGCCCTGCGGTGGGATGGGCACCACCCCATTCACTAAAAGTTCCTACCTCACGTTTCCTCCTCACACCATCAGCACCACCATCGTGTCACCTTAACAGTGACGTCACTCCTGTGCTCTCCTGGCTCGAGCTGCAGCAGAACAGATAGAGAGAGAGAGAGAGACCGGCGCGCGGACACAGCTCAGGTGAACGCACGAGCCTCGACACCCGCAGGAGGAAAAAAAAAACGGAGAAGAAGAAGAAGCAGCTGCGGAGGATCTGAGAGCAGACCCCGCGGTTCCTCCCTCCAGCCTCCCCTGGTACCATCCACCCATCAGCGGCTCGTCGGCGATCACATCCTCCGAGACTCGACGCTTGTTGACAACAGCTGATTAAGGAAAGAAGGAAGGAAGCAAGGGACGTAGGCAAGGGAAGAACCTCGCCTCGGAGATGGAGCTGGTTAAAGAGAAGGCACCCCCAGGTAGGACGGAGGAATGGGTGGATGAAACGGTGCATGGATGGATGGAAGTTTCCCTCATCCTGTGAGGGTGGATGGGAGGAAGTTGGTGCTTTTCCCCGCAGAGGGGGGTGGGGGGTGGATGGAGGGGTGTAGACGGGATGAAGGGGACCCGAATGGATGGATGAACGGGTGGATGGGTGGAGGGGACTGATGCATGTTGGGTAGAAGTGTACTGCGGTATCCTGCTGCTCACATCCTGAATGCAGCTGCACTGGAGCTTTTTAGGTGTGGTTATTATGGGATGGGGTGCAGTGTGTGTGTGTGTGTGTGTGTGTGTGTGTGTGTGTGTGTGTGTGTGTGTGTGTGAGACAGAAGCCTGATGCAGCAAACACACAGAGACAGGCAGACAGGTAAGAGTGGTGAGGCTGACTGAGACAGACAGACGGATGACGAGTGGCAGGAGGACTGATGGACGACTGAGCTGCTGTTGGTGCAGTGATGCTTCGTCTGGCCGCCCCGGGCTCCACGGCAACACAACTTAAAATATGGTTAATTTCATTCACACGACATCGCCGTGGACGCCGGGCCGGAAACAAGCCTCAGAGACGCAGATCCAAAAGTTCTCCCCAAACATTAAAGGAACACTTAAAGAACCTTTACTCGTGAATCATCATTACAGCGATCCAGCTGTGATCGTAGCTTCAGTATCTTAAACCATCTGAGAGTATACATTTACTAAAAATAATATTAAAATAAGCAGTAGGAACAGGATCCAGGTAAAAAAAGAAAACATTTATCAGAATCAGGATACTTCATTAATATCTTATGTGGGTTACAGTTGCTCCAAGACAGTTACAGACTGAACTATTTAAATAATACAACATGTTACCGAGGTTACACATTAAAAAATAGCTCTAATATAAATATGAAGAATATTGACAAAGAATATCACAGAGGTGGAATATATATGATTGACATTTGACTCTAACCTGTGTGTAACTATTACAGTGTGTGAGATGGAGGAGTTGTGCGGCAGATGGCCATGGGCAGGAAGGATTTCCTGTGTCGTTCAGTGGTGTGCTGTGTTTTATTTATTTGTGATATTCTAATCATTTCTTCCTGATTCACTGCTGTTATTTAATTCCTCGCTCTCGGTCTTGCCGTGAGTGCACCTCCTCGCACACGGAGTGGAGCAGACAGAGGCGAGGAGGGGAGTAAAGAAGTTTGAGTCAAAACCTCCAAACATAAAAAAAACTTTCTAACTCCACGAAACGTGAGACCTGGAGGAAAGCAGCCGAGCTGCTGTCACAGCATGGGTCTGAACATCGGTGACTCTGTATCGTTGATGGATCCGTGCACAGATGTTCTGTAAACTGTCAAATGAAGTTCAAAAACGCAGCATCTGCTGAGAAATAACTGCAGGGCTTCGTGTGTCCGCTGAAGATGCTCGAAACAAGCGTCACCACTCTGCATCCATCTTGAAATCCTCCAGGCATTTTTTTTTGAAGCATTAAATGTAATTAAAATTTTTGGAGAAATGAAAACTGCATGTAGAGAAAAACGATTTAAAGGGTTCTTTTCCTGGAAGTGAAGATGCTGAGGTCCAGATGTGGCCGATGCTCTCGAAGGTCGTCCTGCTCGTATTTTAAAGGCTTCTTGTTTCTGCTTTAGCAAACAAGTCCTCGGTGCTGAGTTGCAGCTGTTTCGCTTCTGTTTGTCTCATTTTTGTGGTGGAAATGCTTCCTCCAGTAACCATGGCTACATTAGCTAAGTCAGCTGTAAGCTGCTGCATGTATGAAGCTTTTTAAAGAGGCTGGTTCATTGAAGTAAAGTCTCCGGCTCTAACTTGTTGATGAAAACCAATTTATGGCAGCTGCAGTAAAATCAGGTCACTGCTGTCAGTCGAGCACACGAGGAAGCGGGTAATCCAACGCTTCGATTGCATCATTCATTTATCCTGGTAAACGTCTGATTGCAAAGGTCTCCAGCTGCAGACATGACAGCTGACCATGAACACCAACATGCAGCCATTACACCTGAGGGAACACGGGGTCCATGAATTTAAGCCCCCGCCTGAGGGCAGCGGCAGGAGCACCACGCCATCGCCCTGGATGTCTGTGCTGGAAGTTCTGCCGCCATCTTTGGTCGTTACGGAAGTCTCGCACAGATTTTCATGCTGTCTCTAAGCACTGCTGGCTGATGAGAGGCTGTGGCGTTAGCGGGGTTAAAAAACCCCAAAACATGCACTTCCTGCTGTTATCATTCCAACGGTGGGAGAACAGCTGGTTTCCTGCACCCACTCTGCCAAAAAGGTTCATCACACATTTTGATCATATTTGACATAATTTCATTTGTTTACGTCATCAGTACTTTGATGGACTGTTAAAGATGGCAGCTCCTGATGTCGCGATGCCTCCTCTCTCAGGTCTCAGGGCCTGAAAACATCACAACCTCTAATCTATTCACAGATTTCCTGATATTACTATACTGACTGTTGTAGAAATTAGATGAGAATATTTTCTGCTTTAAAAGTCCACATTTGGAGGTTGGAGGGGTTGGTGGTGTGGTGTTATTTGGCCTCATGGGTCTCTGTGCGCTCAGACTGAGAGGAGGAAGGAGGAACCAGTGTCGCCCTAAATAACAGCAGCATGTGGTCATCTTTATCTTAGTAATAAATACAAATTCCCAGAGTTTGTATTCTTGGGTTTAGGTGGTGCCATGGTTAGCACTGTGGCCTCACAGCAAGACGGTCCTGAGTCTGACTCCAGCATCAGGCCGGGTCTCTCTGTGGAGTTTGCTGGGTCCTCTCCGGGTACTCCAGCCCACAGATGTGAATGCTTGACTGTGTTTATGTGTTAGCTCTGCGACAGACTGGTGACCTGTCCAGGGTGTACCCTGCCTCTCACCTTATGGCAGCTGGGATAGGCTCCGCCCCCACTTTTACCTTATATTGGATAAACAGACGGCTGGAAATAGTCTTAGATATATTTATTGGTCACGTTTTCGTGTAAAAGTTGAGCAGATGCTTATTAATGTGTCTGCAGTGATGTTCTTACACTGCCTAACAAAACAAGTGCACAGCGGCTAATTTTGTTTTTATCGCCATGCTAATGTTAGCGTGTTTTAAACGGCACAGCAGCCACATGTGGGTTTGAAGAGCAGGACGCAGCGATGATGCTGCAGAGAGAAGCAGCCCTGTAAAGAACTGCGAGCCAACACATTTAGTTTGGACTTTTCCCGACTTGGCACACACATCAGCCAACTTTCCAGCCGGCTGCACACACTTCTCTCTCCTCTGGTCTCCAACCTCACGAGAAAGGGAAAAATCCTCATCAGTACAATCGTCTCCACCTGTCCCTCCAACCTCTCTGGCACCGCCCCTTGAGCTCACTGCACCACCCCTCCCCTGCAGCAGAGCCAGGGACCACACCTCCGCCGCAAGCCCTAAAGCTAACAAGCGGGAAAAAGTCTGACAAAGCTGAAAGAACAACATCTGAGGAGGAAGCCAGAGGAGACGTCTTTGTGTAACAGAGGAGCTGCGTATTACCGAAACGCTTACGTTACTCAGGAAGAAAAGCCTTAACATCAAGGCTGATGTCTCACAGTGACGCTCCAAATCGGTCTTTTTGAGAACGCCTTCAACACCGTCGGCAACATTCAGCAACTACAATGTTCAGCTCCTGAAGGTTTTTATCCATATCAGATATTATGATGTCATCACGTTGCCTAGCAGCCACCTGACAGTGGGACAAGTCATTAAAAAATGAAGAAAACTTGTGATGTGTCAGAAAGCCACGGCAGTCAGAAGCTTCCGGGTCTCCCAGCATGGATGAGGGAGAGCTTGGAGTCCGTCCTGTGCTCGCTGCTATGAGGACATCAGCCAGCAGGAGCAGCAGGCCATTCAGAGTTGAAATGTTTCTGTTAAAGCGTGTTTGTGACAGATGTCGGCTCAGTCCATAAAAGAAGATTCATAATATAACTAGTGTAAGGCATTGCTGCCTTCAGTTCCTGCTGCCATAAAACACAGAACGCCGCTCCGTCGTCTTACTCGCCAAAGATAAACGATGCTGAACTTTGAGCTAACTGCTTTATGAGTCAGACTCATTTATATTAACTGAGTTCATTTGGTGCTCGACGGTGTTGCTCTTTGATGGGGAACAGAGAGGTCTAATCTGCAGTGTGTGTTGCTGCAGTGCAGCCTCTGTAACATCTGGCTGGAGCGAGTGTTGAAGCTCCTCCAGATGTGGTCCGAGCTGGTTGAGTTTACAGCTGTCAGGTCCTTCAGAGACACGTGAAAGCTGTGCTGAAGTCAGTGAAACGCCTGTAAGCCGAAAAGAGTTAAAAGCTGCCGTGAGTCAGCTCTCTGCTGTTCAGGAGAGCTCATGGCATCAGCGCGCTGTATTATCAGCAGAAGTGCAGGCCAGTGCAGCTCTCAGCCCACCTGAACGACGGGGAATTGTTCCCAGAAATCCTCCTTCTGCCAGCGAGGCTGTGCTAGTAGAATAAACCACCAGGATCCTTTAACGAAGCACAAATGCATTTATTTTCATGAGTGTGCTTTTTTTTAAATCTCACTTTCAAAGCTCTTCATGCTGAAGCAGTCAGAGCTGCTCCAACAATCAACAATGTCACAGTCACATGACACAAAGACGCCATCGGAAACCTGCAGTTTTTTCTAGCAGCTGATGTCTGCTTTATTTAACTTGAGTTTTATTTATAGAGCACCACTTTCACAAAACAGGGTGGTTTATATCATAGAGACCCTGTAATGTTAAAGATGTAACTGCAACAACCAGAAAATCCGCTATGCGCAGCACTCAGAGAGAGTGGGAATGAAGAACTCACTTTAAACAGGAAGAGACCCCGACAGCCGTCTGCTGTGAGTATTTGTGAGGGAAACAGAAGAGGACAGGTAGCATGATTAAGAGAATTTCAGCGTTTTAAGCCTATTGGAGGGGTCTGGTGTCATGTCACTTCCTCGTCATGAAGCAGTGGAAGCACTCTAAAACTAAACGTCCACAAAAACCCCATAGTGATTCTTTTACATGTGTCAAATCTAAAGCCGTCCACCATGGGGGCGTGGCCCACTGCAGAACCTCATGCAAGCCCACATCAAAGAAAGTGGACATTTTTACACAGTGCTTTGTAGAAAATACAAACATGTAGACCAGAGACTTTTATTTTGGCGAGGTTAGTTTCTGTGGCTGTGGCTTCAGGGCGCAATGATTTGCTGTTTTACGTCTGTCAGGTGGCGTGGCCTAAAGGGGCGTGGCCTGACGTAACCACAGCAAATGGGCCAGCTTGGTGAGTCTCAGCCTGTTTGTTTATAGCACACAGATCAGTGCGTTGTATTGATTCTGGGATCAGATCCACACAATTCAGGACGATTCAGTGACCCGCTGCCCAGAACAGAAACCTGAGAGACTCGGTGGACACACACACACACACACACACAGGGGTGTGTTTCTTGTCGATTTCAGGTTGTGTTTTCACCCAAACACTGCCAGTATCAGTGTCCCTGTGTACCTGTACATCTTTGTGTTGTTGCTGGCTGCTGATGTCTGGAGTCCTGTTGCAGGCTCAGGATGTTTGAAGCAGATGTTTTCTCATGTCGGAACATTGAATTTCATGTTTTCCAAAAATGAATCTCTCACAATGAAGCTAACATGTTGTGTTCATATAAAATAAGCTTCTTTCTCGTTACGATGACTTGCAGTCTCGGCACTAACGGGCTTGATTTGAGGGCTCTTGCCTCTCCTGTCCTCGCTCTGCGGGGGTAGAATTACTCTGCCCTTTACCTTCATGTGCAGTCCTGTGGAAAAACACTCGGCGTGTCGGAGCGATCGAAAAGGTTGCGGTTGCTCGGAACAAGCTTCCCCTCCCGTTACTGAAAAATGAAATTAGAGTGTCAGGAAGTGATGACTTACCAGCCGGTGTGAGCTGCAGTCAAACCACCGGGGACGGAGATGCACGGCCTCACCTTTAAAACACACACAGAGCAGATGTGAGTGCAGTTTCAGTCAGGAGTCCATTACTGATGACTTTGTTCACTTATTGGATTCTTGGATATTGACCCTGCTCTTACATGTTGGTGTAACAGCCTCTGCAGTCATGACTTTCATCTCAGCGTCATGCTAAGCAGGTATGAGGGTGTTTGGTAATCTGCCCGCAGCTGAAAATATTACCAACTGTTCCCACCTTTAGACGCTTGCAGGTATCACCGCTGTGCGTCCAGGCAGGTGTTTCTCACACACAGACTTGTGTCACCAGGTATACCTTGTGACCGCCCCCTCGCTCGTTTCCCTTCGGGCAGGCTGCTCAGCTCGCCGTTGCGACGGTCCTCGGTATCGCTCAGCTGCCTGTCCTCTCGGTCTCTCTCTTCCTGGTCGCTCAGACTCCTCCTTCGGCCCTGGAGAGCCACGGCGAGCCGGAGGGTCACTGCAGAGCAGAACAATCCACGAGGAACCTTAGTCGTGTTCGTTTCACAGTCGGCGCATTTACACACCGGACACGTAAGATCAGAGCAGATGTATCGTGGGTTAAAAATATTTTTTTGACTCATTTATTCTCAATGAGTATTAATCAGAGCGCATGTTGCAGAGCTCAAACTGCCCCACTGACATCCTGAAATATACACAAAAGCTTCAACTCCTGGGCAGGGTTAGCCCTGACCCCCCCTAAGCCCATCTCAATGGCTAAGATGAATACAGCAGAGCCTTTGGTCAGCGAGATCTGTGTAGAGGCGGTAAAAGTCATTAAGGGTTCTGCAGGTGACCCTGTGGGAGGAGCATTAACCTTTGCAGCAGCCCTTTGACTCGGTCTCCCTGTGGGCGTTGTCTCTTTATACCCCACCTGCACCTCCCGCCTCCCAGAGACAGTGCTTACAGTCAAAAGCAGTCTTTTTAATTTCTTTCTGTCTTTTGAATTACACGTAAAAGTTCATGGGTCGCTGTAAATGTATTCAATGAAGTCAGTTATCACGTCAGCTGTTCCCTTGCTCCTGTCTCACAGCAACACCTGCGGGCAGGGGCGTGTCTAAAAGCAGGGCGGGGGGAGTCCCCGCCTCCAGGTTAGTTTGAGCTCAGTGTGAGCGGTCAGCAGAGGGAAGAGGATATGCTCTCATGTCTGCTCGGTGTGAAGTTTAGACGAGTGGTTGATCTGTCACAGTGACACACGGAGCATTTAGATCACATCAATAAAATCTGCAGCCGCGAGAAGCTGGCTCCATTTTGGATCCAGTTTCTCACATCCATGGAGCTCCTGTGCTAACAGGCGTAGCTTTCGTGTCTGCTGGTGGTTATGATGAAAACATACCTGCAGGTAGCATCAGCAGCTTCTCCTCTACGGCCGGCCGGCGCTGACAGTTCGCGGTTAAAACGAGCAGCGTCAGCAGCGATGACATAATCTGTCAGCTGCAGCGTTTTCATGGTAATTAGTCTGCCGGTTAAGATCGTATGTGAGTGAAGAGGCACCACTCATCATCTTGCTGTTTCTGTAGCTCGCTTCGATACAGCAGAGTCCCACCGACACTTTCCTGTAGTGGATCGATTCCTGGAGGACATTAAGCTCATTATCTGGATCAAGCTGCAAAAGTCAGTCGGTTCCAGCTGCTGTTTCACTCAGTTTCAGTCCATAATTGAGCGCTCGGCTCGTTCTCAGGTTGCAGCAGCAGGATGTGGACCCGTTCCTTATTTCCTGTCGTATGTCTGCTGCTCCGGTGGATGTTCACCTGAAACATGGACAAAGTTTCAAATGCTGATGTCAGATTTTGTGTTTACGAGGGGCATCCAATCAGGAGGAATTTGGCACTGTGCCCCGTTATAAGATAAAGAAGGATTATTTTGGATGGGGAGTCATGCACAGCTGGCCTAGCAGAGTCAGAGAGTAAAAATGGGCAGCTGGAAATGAGGAGAGTGAGTTTATTTATAATTAAGCTAATGTGAATGTTCAGGAGATACTGGCCCACTGAGATCATTCATCCGCTGGTCAGTTTGCAGGCTGTTGATGGTGCTCGGGTTAGCTTGCGTAGGGAATCAGATGTGAAACATCATGTCCAGGACAACGTCTACCAAATCTGCATCTCATCTGTGGACACGCAGAGCATCTCCCAGTCGGGCATCGAAAAGGCACTGACAGCATGTACGCGGTGATGAAGATGAAGCAGGTTATTTCACATGGTTATTTCTGAAGAGTCTTAACACGGAAGTCTACGGAGACTGACTCAGTTGGAGCCAGGCCTCTAGTGGACGATAAAAGAACTGCAGTGTTTTGGACTCATTTTAGTCTCCATGAAATGACCAGAATTATATTTGAGCTTTGGCTGGAGGTGTTTGCAGATTTCGCTGAAATGTGGTTTTATTTTGACGGACTGTTGATTAAACACTTCCAGGTCTCTACACATGACAGGAAACTTAGAAAGGTGTACACGAACGAGAGCAGAAGCATCTTTTTGAATAAATTGATAAACGATCGGACCTGGACGGCCTGAAGTACAGCTGAGGCCTCTCACAAATGAGCCGCCCTCCTCCACTGTGTGGGAGATGAACATAAATGGTAGAAGATGCTGAACTCAGCGTGTGCCAGCCCCTCCCTGTCTGATGTTTTATGGCCTGTGCGTCTCCATCATTCCCAGCAGTGCTCAGCTCTCCGTTTTAAACAGGAAGCTGGACCGTCGGAGCCAGTTTATGATCATTTTACAGTCCCAAAGCTTCACATTCAGCGTGGAAAGTTACTCCATTGTCTTTAAAGAGCCGTTCGCCCGAGGAACAGAAGCCAGAACATGGATGCAGAAGTCTGAGTGCATCAGGAGGAAAAGCAAAATCACAAACAGGAAGTCACTTAAACATCATTTTCAAACGGCTGCAGCTGAAATGTGAAAACATTTGTGTTTAGAGGTCTTTGCCTCTGTGTGAGGATTTTCTGTCTGACAAAGCAAACATATTCAGCTTGGCTGTCTGTGATTGGCTGGTTGGCTGTTCTTATTTATTGCCATTTTATTTTGAAAAATTGGCATTCTGAATGGGAAGAGTTGGTACCACATTGATCAGTCTGTGAGAAATAGACTAGTGCAGGAACTTTTGCACATCACACAAAAGGCACCATGTTCAGACTGGGCTCAGAAACACCTGGAAACCCCTTTATGCCGACTAAGGTTGGGTGATTGGATGAGTCTGTCAGCTTTTGGTACTGAGTTTTTTTGTGGATGGAGGGAAGAGTCTTTGTGCAGTTTGTGTTGGAGTATTACGCTCATTTAATATTACTTCAGGTGTTTTTAACCCAGTGTTACCTGTTCAGGAAGTCTGGAGTGGCTCTCTGTTTAAAAGGTTTCTGAGTGAAATGGGAGTTCCCAAGAGGTAACGCCAAAACTGGCCAGTAACAAGATGGAAGATACTTACACAAGCTCTAACCTTCACTGTTACAGTTAAAAAGTGAATTTTGAGACTTTTGCAGGATATTTTATTTAAGCAGTGTAGCAGAGGAGAGGGCTACGCTCAGGCCTGAGACTCAGTCCAATCCAGGCCATGACTGATGAAGCAGTGACCTCCAGCTTCTTACCAGTCTGGACCAAGTTTTCACCTCTTGGACATCTATAACAGGAAACCATGAGGACAAAATGCCTGTAAGAAGCTTTTTAATATCTTCTAATTTGTGAATGTATGCTTGTTTAGTTCGTGAATAAAGTGAAACCTAACAATCATCCTGAGTAGGACCGTAGTGACCTGGTGGATATTAACAGCTTAAAGTCGTTTACAGGACCATCCAGTGCTTCGGTTAAGTTCTCTGTGATGTTTAGGTGAGAAGTAAAAGCACTTAAAGGGAAAACAATTATTATTCGATGTTTGTCTCCCTGAATGTTTAGCCTTTGGCTTAAGCTGGTCTGACATCATGCACAAAGACTCAGACCTTAGAACTGAGGCCATCTGGTAATTCAGATTTTCAGTCTTCGTGTAGGGAGTTCATTCTCCCCACAAAGCATGTCCTTCAGAAGCAGGTCAGATATTCTGTGTCCTGTTTGCTGGATAAAAACACGAGGCCGAGACCAGAACTTTCCTGACGACAGGCCGTGACCTCCACCTGAGACCAGCCTGCGCTACTCTCAGCGACTTAACCTGAACCCAACCCAGACTCTGAACAGCCGGAGACTTGGTGGATGCTAGGAGGTTAATAGAAAGCGAAAGCCTGTCACTGTGAAAAACACCAAATTGTCTTTAATATCCGCCAAGTTTGGACGACAGGAAACAGGAGGTCCAGTCATCTGAGGAGAAGAGTGTCCCGTGAAATATGGGAACATGTCAAACCCACATTAGTGCCTCCCACTCTCAGTCTTTCCTGACAGGCTCGCAGAGATCTGAATCATTTTCCACTCCGTCTTTTTCAGCTCATCATGTGTGACAGCTGTAATTCTTGGCTGTGTGACAGATGTTCTCTCTCTTACATTTCTGCAGTAAAGGCGTCGGGTGGATGATGTTGCAGTGGTTTAGATTTCAGAGCAGGTTGTCCACAAATTGAAAGATTGATGGTTCAGCGTCCTCCTCGTGTCACAACCTATTTGGCCAGTTGCTCCCAAAGACAGACGAATGTGTGGCTCAAAACCCACTTTAAACCTGGCGTTAGTTGATTTGTGCTTTCTTGTACCCGAATGGAACATAATATATCTATTATATCTATAAAAACTATAATTATATGTACAAATATTCTTAAAAATACACACACACATA
>VOQK01028665.1:0-16975 GCA_015052645.1 Benitochromis conjunctus | reverse complement strand
TTAACATGTTTATTGAACATCTTGAACATTCATGTTAACAAATAACTCTGTAAACATTTATTCAGATTAATGTGTTACTCCTCTTTCAGCCAGTTACCAAGACAAACTAACTTGTTGACAGAGGAGAGCTGACTGCTTCTTATTTATAATGCTGCCTGCAACTGAGGACAGTCTCTCACATGGAACAGTGGTTGCAGGAGTGGCTAGGTATTTGCAAGCCAGCAGTGCCAGCTTGTCATGGGCTCTTGAATGAGCTGACCACCACTCCAAGGGACAGTCCTGCATACTAATGATCACCTCTGCTCCGCACAAGCGCATGATTCTGTCAGGCAGCAACTCCTCATCTGATTCTGAATCTGAGCCCATCTGTAAAAGACTCATTTTCTTGGTTGGCCTATCTTCACAAGTCTGTCGAGGTGGGGGCTGATCATGCAGCAGTCTTCCAACTGTGGTCCCGACCCTCTCTCTGTCACTCTTGGGGAGGCACTTCAAGTCCTTGAAACAAGGATCCAAAGCTGTTGCAATCTTGAGCCATTCATTGTTGATATAGTTTTCTTGTCAGGATGTTAGGTTTCTTGGAATGTTGTTTTAAACCTAGCTACATATGCAGGGTCATCATCAGAGGTTTCCATCACGCGATGCAGGTGGCAGAGGGCAGGTGGTACCACTGTGCAGGAAACATAGGATTTCCCACCCAGAATCTCAGTTACTCACCTGTAGTGAAAACACAAGTTTGTGGATTTGTTGGTCCAGGGTCACTTTAATTGCTACTTGGTTGTGGTTTAGATGCTTGACCATTTCTAGTGTTGAATTCCAGTGTGTTGGCTCGTCCTGGATGAATGGCTGCTTCCGCTGCCCATTATTGTCAAGGCAAATTAATTTAATTCACATGCAGCAGTAATTTGATGTGCCGTAACACCAAGATAGTTACTGTTACTCACAGAAGTCCAGTAGTCACTCGTCAGGGCGACATGTTTGGCTACAGCTAAATCCTTGGGCTTTTTTTCCTTTTCAGTTTCATAGAGCCCATGCATTTTTGACATTGTTGTGCTTCTTGTTGGAGCCTTGTACAATGCATCTTGAGAGGCAACTTGCAAAACCTTTGTAAAGCCTGTGTCCTGGACAATATTAATAGATCTACAGTTGTGTCAGTCAATTTGTTTGACTGACACACCCAGTTTGTCGCAAACTGGGTGACACGTTAGCCAAAGTGCTAGCAGCATCCCTGACTAACGTATGCTTCGTGTTAATGTGATATTTTAAAGCTGTAAGTGCTTCAGTGAAAAGAAAATTCCTTCCTGCACAATGTGCATAATACTTTATGTCGGTCGACTGTTCCGTCTTGCTGTTTTTTATACTCAAATTTCCCATCGAGAGGGCCAATGTGCTGTTTGTCATCTTCCATATTGAGTTGATTGGTTCTGCTAACCATCACTACAAGATCAACTGCCCTTTGCACATGCGCAAGGTACAAGGTAGCTCTACTTGGACAAACTGCCCTAAATGCGTTGACAGAGACATTTCAGGGATTTTGAGTCATTCTGCACTTCAGATAATTCATAATTGCGTTAATCAGATTAATTTTAATCAGATTAATCATGATGATGGATTAATCTCAAAGAACTGCCAATTACATCACACTTGCTTTAACATTGATTTTTTTTCAAAATTTACATTTTTTCAGTATGCAAGTGGGCAGCTTAGTGCTACTTGCTGCAGGAGAATCTGGTTCTTTGGATAGTTAGGGGTCAATCAATGATGAAGGCGGTGCAGAACGGTGGTGTTGCACCTCCAACAACCCTGAATTGATCAAGCAGGAGAACATGGATGGCATGTTATTTTTATGTACTAGACATTTTAAAAATGTGCTCCACTTTCTTTCCTACCTGAAATATATTTATTGTATTATGCATTGTCATCCATGTATAAAAATGTTTTAAAGGCTGCCAGACGATCCGGCACCATCATGAGCACCCCTTCTGACCATACATAGAATGCACAAACATAACATTGGGAAGACAGGTCAGAGAGGTACGAAAAAAACAGTGGAAATGCACAATACATGAGGAAAGAGAGAAAAAAGAACTCCTAGCAGACTGAGCTCCTAGGGGAGAGCAGTTTGAGAAAAGAAAAAAATAACATCTTAGCACAGAAAGCACAGAAATCTTCACATCTTACAATGTAAAATCACATGACGTGCAACGGGCGGGGGGTCAGGAGTTAACCTATGTAGACAGCAGCCCAGTCCTACTGCTAGTCTTCTGGCACTGGACAGATCCACCTGCCTACTTCAGGTGGGAGTAAGCATTCGGAGGCATTGGGAGGGGGGTGAGTGCGTGTCTGTGTCAGTGTACATGAGAGATTTGCATGTGTGTGTGTATCCTCTGTTCAACTTGAGGGAGAGTGTTCTTTCACCCAGTTAAGCAAAAGTCAACAGTCCTCCAGCAGACGCAGGTGACCTTGAAGGATAGGAGCAGATAGTCAAAACAGTCCTCTCATCAGGGAGATGATGATTGATGATTGTTGTTGTTTCGCCCAGTCATGGCCTTGGGTAGCCGCATGAAAGAGATGGTTGTTATGGGTTCGAACGAACAACCGCATTCCAGTTTCACAGTTATGCAGATCTAATGTATTCATATTTATTATTGTTTTAAACTTAATTATTAACATTTTGCATAAATGTTTCCAGTTCAATACAGGCTCCCTGATGCTTGGTTTAATCAGCTATCATGTAACAGGCATTAAATTGCTACTTATTAGACAGAAACACAGGTGTTTCCTGGTAGTACACTATTCTTTAAGTTTGTTTTAAAAGGTTATTACCTGATTATTAATAAATTATTAAATAGATACAGGCAGTTTTGCATTTCACACATTTCCTGCTTCTACCATAGGTAATTGAGTGGTAATAACTTAGAAATTACCATATTATTACATTCTTGTTTCTTCCTTGTTACCCTACTATTACCACTTTATTATGGAGCTGTATTTCAATATTAATACACCCAGTTTTTGGGCTCTTATTATCCTATTACATACATTTCATGGTAATATAACTCAACTGTAATCACTGTTGCTACCATGATATTACTTGGATATTAAGTGGTTATTACTTTAGCAATTGATAGTAATAACTTTACTACGAAATTACCACATTACTACATTTTTGTTTCTTTCTCGATACCCTACTATTACCCCTTTATTACCGAGCTATAATAAACATGCTACCCAACAGAATATGAACATACAGTGCATATTTACACTATGCCCAGCTGGATGTGCATTGTGCTTTGGGCACACCAGAGTTTCCCTTATTTGACAGTTAGATATACAACCAAATTTGTGATTAGTAACGGTCTTCTCTAATTCTGCTTTACTAGTATTAATCAAAGGTGTATAGATGACTTTGTTGTGAAAAAGGCCTCTTGCACCTCTCAAATGGCTGAAGTCACGACAGAGAGCGTCTTTAGCATGGTTATCAGCAGTTGAGAACTTCAATCTCAAAGATGAGAGCAAGCTTCACTCCAAAGCATGTCTAATGCAATCCTAAAGTCATGAACTAAACCATCTGTAAACTTTGGAAACTTGTTGTTTTGGACTGGAACATAAAATATATATTTTTTTTTTTTGTCACAGAAATTGTACCTAAGCCTTGAATAGCAGTGAGGGAGAGGGACAACTATTGCAGGTAAAACAGCCACAAAACTACAGGCAACAATCCACATAATGTATGTAAGTACCAGTATACGTGTATTTGTTAAATAACTCTGGTACTGAAGAGGATAAATTATAGCCATTAATCGATCAAATGCCATAATTGTTAAAGAAAACAATTCCATTGTTGCTCCCAACTGGAAAACATACATTTGAATTATGCACCCCACATATGATATGGTATTAGCACCAGCAAGTAGAACCCCAATCATTGTTGGAGTGGAGCTAGAGGTATAGAAGACGTCAACAACAGCAAGATTATGTAACTTGTAACACCCTTATGTAACTGCTTGTCAGAAACAATGAAGAGAATATTGACTAAACTGCCTGTAACAGAATTGAATTGTTTTCCAAAAACTTGAAAATTCAAACTAATTTTCTTTATTTGTTAGATATTTTATATTTTATAGATGGTGGGGAGGACACCAAGGGGAAAGACCCAGACAAACAGGATGCAGAGATGAGACCAGGGCATGAAAAGGCACCTAATAACAAACCAGACAACCTAAACTAGAAATACAGATAACTCAACAAGGAAATAAGTTACTCAGAGGAAAAAATAATGAATAAATAAGACTCATAAAGTCAACAAACCAGGTACCCTAACATTATGGAGGATAAATTCAAATGAAAGGCACTTCTATGGATTTAAAAATAATAATAATTAAGCTGCACAATCAACACACAAACACTGACAGCCAAGCAAACTCACTTATCGTGAATCATGAATACCAGGCTGCCGTGCTAAAATTAAAATGATTTCATGATTTCCTTGTGTCTGATGAAAACAACCAAATTATGCTGTTACTCTTATCCTGTCATTGAACTGGATGACATCATCTATTTACAATATCTGATGACATGGAATCACATGGGCTTGCCAAGTCCACAGCCAGTGTGATTGGACGAGAGAGCTACCTAGTGAAAACTTACTGTTGTTCCAAGCTTTAAAACTCCAAAGCGTAGTGACCCAAACGCTGTTTGACTGAGGTCAGAAGTATTTTTTGTGAGAGCCGATAACATGTTTAAGACTCTTCACAGTTTGCAGTATATTTAAACATTTGTTGTTTTGAGAGAAATTATTTGCTCCTTTTTGCTTCTTAAACAGCATCTTGAAACTTCTTGCAATAATATTAATATTAAATTGACTATGTCTTTACAGAATGCTTCAATCAAAGTAACACACTTTATTATAGGTGGTTTTGACACAGTTAAAAGACCTGTTGCTGTCGGTGTGGTTATGCTGATAACATATCTACTTGCTGTTGTTGCCAACGTGCTAAACATTCTCTTCATTATTTTTGACAAGCGATTGCATAAACCAATGTATATTCTGATTTGCAAGCTTGCTGTTGTAGACTTACTGTATACCTCCTGTACTTGTCCAACAATGATTGGGGTTCTACTTGCGGGTGTTAATACAATATCTTATGTGGACTGTTTCATTCAAATGTGTATTTTCAACTGGGCGGAAGTGATGGAGTTTTTTGCTTTAGCACTTATGGCATTTGATAGATTAATTGCTATAATTTATCCTTTTCAGTACCACAGTTATATGACAAATACACGTACTCTTGTTCTTTCATACATCCTGTGTGTTGTGTCCTGGGGGGTTATTGCTGTTATGCCTGTAACTGCAGCTATACTTCCTTACTGTACCTCAAGGATGAAGTACAGTTTCTGTGAGTATGCTGCTGTAATGCGAACCACTTGTGTTGACCCTAATTACTATTTCAATATAGTCTCAGTCATATTGTTTTTAGTTTTATTTATCACCTTTTCTTTCATTTGCGTTTCCTATGTTGTGATTGGATTTTTTATGAAACTTTCATCAAATAGAGATAGGAAGAAAATGGCAAGCACCTGTGTGAGTCACTTGATTGTAGTAACATGTTATTATTCTCCTTTATTTGTTCTCATTGTCTTTACCAGAGTGGGTGTGGTATTAACACTTGAGCAACGTCAGGGATTATTGGTTGGGAACATCCTTGGTCCAGCTGTTGTAAATCCTTTTGTGTACTGTCTTAGGACAAAAGAAATTAAAAACAAGATCTTTAAGATATTCACAAAAAAGGCTGACATATCTGACTAGATTCTTGTGAATTATGAGTGTAGTAATAAAAGTTGTATAATTTTATAGTCTAAATATTTTGCTGAAATGATAACGTATAGTATAAATGTATAGTACATTTATCAACGCAATAACCAACTTTCTATCCTGTTTATTGTTGTAAAGGTCAAATAGAGAGTAGAAGAAAAATGGCAAGTACTGTGTGAGTCACTTAATTCTATTAACATGTGATTATGTCAACAATTAATTTTCCTTTGATCACAACTGTTTTTACATATATGTCTGAGAATGGCTCCGTGGAACATTTTATATGATATTATTTAAATAATCTGTCTCATTATCAAATAATAAATACAATTCTACAACAGTTTGAATGCAATAACTATTTTCTCTGTTAGATGTTAGAAAAGAACTAAAATCTGTAATTCCTAGCAAAATAGCATTTATGATAGCTCCAGCATAATCGCAACTGTGGTAACATACACACTACATTGTAGAATAAACCCATTAAACCAGTGAACCCCAAGTATACACTTCATCTAATGAGTCAGAGGTCCCACTAAGACAAATGCACTATTTCACAACGTTCAACCCTATCCCCATTAACACTGCCGCAGTAAAGCAGAAATATCTCCAGTATAGTGTAAAAACTTTATTATATAAAAATATACTGTGTATAAAATTTGGAGCAACATAGGCTGCAATTCAGATGAATGGCTTTGCCTTTTTCAGCAAAGCAGTCCCTCTTCACAGTAGAGCGCCCCAGGCTTAACAGGTATTCTAGCAACCCAAATTCTAAGGTTTAGATCTTAAGATCAATACTTTTGGCACATCATCATTCATAATTATGCATAAAATTTGCATGATATACAACACAAAAACTCTTAAAAACAATTACTCCCCGTGACAAAACTGGGTTTCAGTATCATATCGTAACCAGAAAAAGTTGTATTGCTGTGTGCCTAATACAGTATAATATTTTACTCATATATATATAACATAGTTGAAGTAACAAAATAGCATGACAGTGCAAATACTTAAAACTTGTGTCCCTCTACTGTGAATTTGACCATTCATTTTAATTTTAATCACTTTGGCTGTGTTGGCATTTAAGGTTTTCCCAGGGCTCTCTTAAAAATGTATTCGTTTTTTACTATTTTGCATTTGATTCGTGTTTTTTAAACGCTTGAAATTTGGGGTTATTTTCTTGTTTTCCACTTGGATTATTGTTTTTCTATTATGAAGGATACCAAAACAATGCATAAAACAAAAATATTGGATTGATGTGTGCCTGTATATATGGATGTCAGACAGAATGGTGCCATGTGTCTTTTCTCATAAAGAGAAAATTGTATCGTCGTTGGGTCCATCATAAAACCTCCAAAGATTAAAACCTAATATTTAATTCCCTGCACCTAAAGCAGGCTAACCAATGGATTATCAGCACTTTGGGGTCAAAACATCACCATGAGAGCAGAGGATGGCAAAGAAGGGAGTCAGATGCAGAGAAACTGGGCCTTTATAAAAACCACTGAACAATGCGGGACTTTCAGAAGCACGCTGAAGAATCTTCATCAAAAACTGCATTCCTGTACAATTTGTGTTCCTCAGCATGCTTGTTCAGGCAGATGAATGAAAAAGAAAATTACACTTGTGAAAATGCACAATAAACTAACATTAAAATGGTCTCTAAATTTTTACATGTCGGCAAACCATTCTCTTAACTTTTAGAAGTTATCTCAACTCACAGTGCAAAGTGCTGAAGAACAAGATGCCAAATACTGAGTCACAAAACCCTTTGAGGTTCATTACTGGAGCTAGATACTGAGGGCAAATCACTCTAGAGGGCTGAGTATGAGACTTGTTTCCTATCAACACTTTGTAAACAAAGAAGTCATTAAGCTAATGAGCAAACCTAAGATGAAAACAGTAACAAATTCTAGGTAACCAAAACACAGTGAAAGTTGTGTCTTGTTTTGTAACAAAGTTCAGTTGGACAACCAATGAGAGATAGTAAACTTCTTATATGTTTATATTATATTATATTATTTTATTCTATTCAGTTTGGTTTTAAAGACTGATAACCACCACGTCATATTCCAACTTTTATTTCATCTTATTTTACTTTTTTTTTCAGTGCTTCGAAGCATCAGAAGTAACACTTAATTTGATTTTGAATTGTTAAATCAGCATCTCGATCAAGCCAAGGTTTCTGATTCTCGAGATACTTTCCAGACAAGGTTGTGATCGTTTGTAAAGAATTTCCACACTTACAGCTATAGCTGAGATGATTAGGAGTTCTTACATACCACAGTTTAACTGCAGAAACTTATCGAAGTCTGTGCTTTGTTGCCACTAGTTGATCTAGTGGCAACAAAGCACAAGTCAAACAGTAATTATCCTAAAAATCGGTACCTGGGAACCACCACAGGAAATGAAATATTTATTGACGTAAAAGAAGTAAAATTTATATTCCCTCATAAGTTGGCTGAAAATCAAAAGTACAATTTTGTGTGACACAAAAACAAAAGTGTAATAAATGTAATACATGGGATGCTTTTATACTTGTTTCTAAAGGTTGAATTTCATGTATTAGAAAGTTTCTCAGTCTACAAAAACCTTCATCTACAAATTGTGGAACAATTTTAGAATTATGTTCCTAAGCATAAAATTAATTGATGCAAGGTGGAAACCTCTTCTATGGTTAGATGAATTGAAATTTGAGATTCTTTTTTGGAAAATATTAATGCTGCATCTTCTGGACTGAAGATCAGAGGGATGGGGGTGCATCAGTGGCTATGGAATTGGCTTCTTGCACATCTGGAAAGGCATTGTCAATCCTCAAAATGACATGCAGGTTTTAGAGGAATATATGCTACCATTCAGATGATGTGTTTTTAAGAAAAGGCCTTGAATATTTCAACAAGATAATGCTAAATGCATACTGCATCTAGTACAACAGCTAGTAGAAAAGCCCAGGTGTTGAACTGGCCTTCCTGATGCCCAGACCTTTCAGAATGGAAAACGTTTGACACATCATTATATGAAAAATATGACAAAGAAGACAAAGGACTGTTGAGCTGCTAAAATCCTCTATGAGACAAGAGTGAGAAAACAGTCTCCCACCGAAAGTCTAACAGCTGGTCCTTCAGATGTTTACAGACTGTTGTTAAAAGAAAAAGGGATGCCATACAGTGGTAAATGTTGCCCACACCCAACTTTTTTGAGACATTTTTTCTTTTTTTTCCCTTAAAATTGTATATCTTCTCAGTCTAAACATTTGATATGTTTTCTGTATTTTATTGCAAATTAAATATTGGATTATTAGATTTGCAAATCCTTACATTGCGCTATGTTTCATTCAGTGCCCCAACTTTTTCGGGGGGGGTTTCAGTAAGGTTAGTATCTTTATAAACAACCATAATACACTTTCAATTTGAAAGAGTGAAATGCATATTTTTCTACAATATTGCCTTTTTGTGCACACTGGGCCTTCATCAGAAGTCCAATGCCTATCCAGTGAAGCCAATGAACAACAATTACAACTAGCTAACTAGCTAACATGTTAGCTTACCTCCCCCACTAAGCACCAGTGGGCTTCTTTTAAAAAACAGCAGAAAACTCATCTATTTAGACAGGCATGTGGGTAATGTTCTTGTGTAATATGTTGTTTTTGTCTGATGTGTATATAAAGTCCCTGTAAAGCACTTTGTAATAGATTCCTGTCTTAAAAAGTGCTGTATAAATAAAAAATTTTACTCATTTATTAGTCTTCACAGTCCATCTACAGATGCTCATCATATAGGTATTGCTGCCTGACACGATGTATTCTCCAGCATTTTACCAAGACACAAACCATAATCTGCTTTTCTTTACACCAGGGGTCTCCAACTCCAGGCCTCGAGGGCCGGTGTCCTGCAGGTTTTGGATGTGTCCTTGATCCACCACAGCTGATTTAAATGGCTAAATGACCTCCTCAACATATGAAGTTCTCCAGAGGCCTGCTAGTGAACTAATCCTTTGATTCAGGTGTGCTGACCCAGGGTGAGATCTAAAACCTGCAGGATGTCGGCCTTCGAGGCCTGGAGTTGGAGACCCCTGCTTTACACGGTTTGTTTGCTGTTTTAATTAGTCCTTTCTTACAGTTTTTCTTTTTCTTTTTACCGGGTCAAGATCTCAGATTCACAAACAAAAATTTACTATTGGTATTGTAAAGTCAGCATCAACTGCAGGGCAGCAAATATGGGGAGCAAATGAGTCAAATGTTATTTGTAAAATATAATTTGTTATGTATAACCAAACGTCAACAAAAACAACCAGGCTTTTCCTCTAGTCCTGCTGCAGTAAAATAAAAACGAAAGAATACTGGAGACAATTAAATGTTGCTTCATCATGGAAAATAACTATGTAGACATTTTGTGATATCTTAATCTAGCCATGATACCAAGCTGTGCATTATCAGATGTCACCACAAGGTGGAGACAAAGTGTTCATGATACAGTATTCAGATGTTCTACAATTGACTTTTAGAATTTTCTAGCTAAGGCTATATTTACCTCTTTCTGTAGGTTCTCAGATTTTGAATAAATATTCAAATATGTCTTTGACTTGACTTGCAATTCAAATGAAAATGTTTCTAATTTTGTCTGTGAGATTAAATAACAATAGTTATTTACCATCTAAAAACCATTAAACACTTCAGTTTTTTTGTTTGCTTGTTTTGTTTTGCTTTTTTGACTCTTTTTTTGTTTTTTTTGTTTTTTACCTTTGAGTAAAATAAATCACATACTCACTACGTTTTTTCCAGCAAAGTCAGGATCTATTTGTCACATGTGAGAACTATATTGTCAGAAGTTTACATACACTCATAATAGGCATGAATGTCATGGTAATCTGGGGGTTTTATTCTAATGATTTTATTCTGCAATGGTTAAGAGATCAGAAATTATGGTTTTAACGGGTTTCATTAGGGACATTTAATGTTTGTTTTTAGATATATGTCTGAACACCCACAATGAAACAACAAAGATCTGTGAGTACATCAGGAACATGGCCACAACAGATCATGTGCTTAGTAATTACGTCCGGCAGCAAAAATACACATGGTGATGGCTAATCAACCGGACATTGTAGTGGTGGACAAGTAGAGGAAGAATGTAGCTATACGGAGTGATATCAACATAAAACAACAACAACAAAGTTCTCCCTGATAACGGGACTGTGTTTTGACTCTGCCCATACCCTTCAAGCCCACCTATGTCAGCTAGAGGACTGTTGATTTTCGCTTAACCGGGTGAAAGGACACTCTCTCTCAAGTTGAACACAGGACACACATAAGCATGTACACTGACACAGACGCACACTCACCCCCTCCCCCCTTCCAAATGCTTTTGATGCCTACTTCGACCCAATGCAGATGGCAGGTCTGCGTCCAGCGCCGAAGAATGGCTACAGGACAGGATGTTCCTCTTGTCTTGACTTTGATTTAGTCATTATTTATAATTTCTAGTCTTTTGGATTCAATGTTAGTTCTTCCATGGTGGCTCTGTCTTCTCTGTCAGCCGTATCCTCTTGTCAAGTCCGCGTCTCTGTGTTATGTTTCCTGTTTTACTTTGAAGGTCCGTGTCTCATGTCAGTGTTTCTGGTTTTACTTCCCTTGTCTCGTTAAGTCTGATTTCTCTCAGCTGTGTTTCCCTCCTGTCTCCAATTCCCTGATTACGTCAGTGTGTATTTAAGCCCTGTGTTTTCCTTGTTCTGTGTTGTGTTGTACCCTCATCAAGTGGGTTGTTCTGTCTCCCTAGTTTATTTTGTATTTTCATGTTAAGTTAGGGTTTTTTTCTGGTGTCCAGCAATAAAGCTGCTTTTGAGTTTAAGTTTCTGTCTCCGTGTTTGAAGTCTGCATTTGGGTCCTCCATTCCTGCCTGCCTGCACACAGTACATGACACAAACTGCTCTCGCAGTTAGGAGCTCAGTTTGAGTAGAGTTCTTTTTTCCTCCTCTTGTCTTTGATGCTGTGTATTTTCATTGTTATTCTTACTCTTCTACCGCTCTCCAACCTGTCTTCCCAATGTGATGTTTGTGCTATGCATGTATGGTCGGTAGGGGTCTAATTTCACTATATTCTGTTGTGAGTGAAATATGGGTGCGAGATCTGCAAATTGTTATACTCTGTTTAAATTTACATTTTGCAGAGTTTGGTTTTGTATCTTTATAAACAACAACAAAAAAGAGAAGCAAAACATTCATATCATTCATCATACCCTTTTTTTTTGTATGAGTGAAAACTATTGTTTTGTATTTGTGTGTTTTGGTGCACCCATGGTCTTCATCAGAAGGCCACTGCTCATGAAATGAAAACAATATTGCCATTATAGCTAGCTATCATTTATGTAACAACTTCTAAGAGCTTGAAAAAGCCCAGTCTAACATTTATCATTTATAGAACATCATAAACATGCTTATGTATGGTTGTTTATGGTCATGTAGGTACTGCTGTCTGACTCCTTGTATTCGATGTACCCACTTGCCAAAACTGCTATTTTTGTATCTTTTCCATCATCAGCTGTACTCAGCTTTAGCTATAGCGAGCAAACAAGTAAAACTTTAGTCTAACCAAACCTGACGAGAGTGTTAAGAAAGAGCTGCAGAGTAGTATTTAAAATAAAACAAATGAATAAGTAAATAAATAAATCAATAATTAAAATAAGCATATAATAAATAAGTACATAAATAATATGGATGTCTCTGAGACATCACATCACATCCATGTTGTAGCAGGCTCATGTAACACAACCAATTTATAATGAGCAAAACACACTCAGAACAGAACTTCCTCATCCACATATCATTTATTTACTGCTTTAGTGAAAATTAAAGAGTAGTAAAATGAAAATTAAAGAAATTTCTTGACAATAAATGTTTCATTATAATGGAAAGTAACTATGTAGATACTCTGTGAGATCTTAGTGTAGCCATGATATCAAGGTGTGCATTATCAAATTTTACCACAATGTGGAGACAAAGTATACGTGACTGAGGTGATGAATTACAGGAACATTTTCAGATCTGCTTAAGTAGATTTAGTCATAGTTTTGATCAATTTTGTAGTTAAGTATGTGTTTTCTTAATGTAATAAAAACAACAATGTTTCTGTAGTACAATTTGTATTTAATTATTATTTATTGATAGATGTAATATCAAGTATTAAACTCATGGAAAATATAATAATTTCTGTACTTCTGAACTGTAATTTGCGTGTGTGTGTGTGTGTGTGTGCGCGCTTGCGTGCATGTGTGTTTAATTAGACCATACTAGATGTAATGTTCTGTGAGACATTTAATATGCCTTCAAAGACATTGGAGGGCTGCGTATTACACAAAATGAAAGAGAGATGTACACCGCTGAATGAAATGTAGTCCATGTATTTTCAGTTTCATGTATTTTCAGTTTCCTTTACAGTGACTTAATTAATGCCTTAAAGCACATTGCAGAATTCAAGTTAGTTAATATCTGAGTGACACACACGCTTACCTATAGACCACTAAACTAAGTTTGCTTTTTATTCCAGACTTTAAGCACTACAATGCTAAGAGCATAAAGATGTTCCTTTTTTAAATCTTAAGTCTAATCTTTCTGAGTCTTGAAAACATTTCCCTATTCTCTGATTTTATATAAATATTGTCATTACAATGCAGTTATGTATAAGATAAATGGTGATATTTTGGTAGTAAACATTTAAATGCAAAATGAGTAAATTTGATCTTTTTAATACTATAAAATGGTAAATGGAATCGTACTTATGTAGCGCTTTGTAGAACATGCCTTCTTCACCCATTCATACAAGCACTTTTTTCTGTGCTTAAGTGGTTTCTATCTAACCTTCACACCTCAAATCTAGGGTTTGCATCATGCCATAGGATGTTTGGCATGCAGACTACAATAATAATAATAATATAATTACAAATGTCACGATGGTAAATACTTTTTTGATGATATTCGGTGCATAAAAACAATATCTTATCTGCAGGCGAACACCTGCTTAAGGTACATTATTTGACAACATAATTCTAAAACAAAATCAGAAATGATCATTATCAATCATTAGAATTAGTCCAACTGTATAGTACCTACTAAACAATGTTTATTTTTTTATTTAGAAAATTGTCATACAACATATAAAACAAAAACATTGTAATTAACTGCAAGTTTGTGTTTAATGACAAACATTAACGCACACTAAAAAAATATTACCTACAGTCATTAATCAGATCTTAATTCCTTGTATTGTTGGTTTTGTGATGAGATAAAAATAACATAAACGTAAAATGTTTCAGCATGTTACATCAGATTGTCTTGAAAGACTGCATTAAGATGAAAACATCTTATTCTTTAAAAAGTTCAACACCTTTTGTCGAATTTCTTTTGTTTTCAGTCCATAGATGATTGGATTCAGTGTTGGGGGGAAAATTAAAGTTGACAACCCCATAAATCTTCTGAAATGGGGTGAAACATTACTTAATCTATATGATATGATGGTGAAAAGACCAAGACACTCCAACATGAGAAAAACAATCAGATGTGTCGCACATGTCTGCAGAGCTTTGGCTTTTGTATCTGATCGTTTAGATCTAAAGCATGCTATAAGGATCCGGAGATATGTATAGAAAACCATTCCATTAGCCACCAATTCTGAAAGAGCACTTATCAAAAGGCCATAGATATTGTTAATAGTTGTGTCAGCACAGACCAAAGTCAGCAGAGAGGGATTATCACAATAAGGGTTTGTCATTTCAGATCGACAACGAGGCAAACGCAAAAGTAAGAAAAAAAGCACACCTATTAAAACTAAACAACTCATCCATACAATGGTGATTATTCTCATGATGTGGGCATTAGTCATCACAGTACTGTACTGCAGTGGGTAACATATGGCAATGTATCTATCATATGCCATTGCGGTCAGATTGAACACAGTGCCTGCTGCATAGATATGGATAAAGAAAGCTTGAGCAACACAAGCTGAGTATTGCATTATCCCACTGTTTCTCAATATTTCTTTGATGAGCTGCGGAAAGAGAGCTGATGAACCTATAAGGTCATATATAGGAAGGTTTAGCAGAATTAGGTACATTGGCTGATGCAGAGATTTATTCAGCACAATGGTGAGGATTAGAGTAAGGTTGCAAAACAGTATGATCATGTAGTTCAGAGTTGCAAAAAGAAATGCAGGAAAAACACTCTCAGAAGAGAGATTAAAGACATTTATCTGTAAAAAAGAGGATGTATTGTATTGGTTGTTCATTTTGTAGCTTTTTCACACTATAAAATTGAGAAATCAATCAGAGCTTCATTGTTTTTTAGGGAGACAATATTTATGCATTTCAATTTAGCAATCACACCAATGAACATAATAAAAATTGTTATGATTACATTTTAGTCATAAACTGTAACAGTGATAACTTCATGCTGGATAACTGAGTCCATATACACTACAGTTAAGCATTACACATTATATATGTTATGCATTCACAGTAACATCTTATAATGTTTTTACCTGTAACCTGGAATTCAAATACTCAAAAGCAACATAGCAAAAAAGCATTCATTTACTTCAATGCATAATAAACCTAATATGTAAAACACATACACACAAAGCAGTCATCTTTATTGAGTTATGTCAGTGCTGCCTACCTGGTAAAACATTCAAGACTTTATAGGTGTGATTTTGAACGGCAGATCTCTGGAGTATTGGGTGTTATTGTAAAGCTCATCTTTAGATTGTTATAGTTGTGACTTGAGCACTGCCTCACACGGGGTTTGTGAAGAATCCAAAATGTATTATCATCTCGCTAAGAACATGCACAAATGTCAGGAAATCAAACATTATTGGCCTATTTGAAATAGAAAGCAAATTACAATGACTCTTGTTGGTATAAAAATAGTTTTAGAACATTACAAAAAAAACGGTATGTGCTCTGTGTTATGACATTTATGCTATGAACTCTGATTCCATCTATTCTTGGCAGGCAACAGTGCTGAACATGTTTTATGTACAATGCTACCCTATTTTTTTATTTAGAAATAAGCCCACGGATTGCCAGATGCCGGCAACACAGAAGAAGGGCGGAGGCACCGGCAGAACGAAGCGAGCCGGTGGGACGGAGCGAGCACCGGCATGGAGTCCCACGAACTCCTTCGCGCCAGTACTTCCGGACAGGGACCCAGGAGCACCTGACGCCACCCCTGAGCCACGGGAAGCCGCAGAAACGCCGGGGCCGGAGTGCTGGAAGTGTGGGCGGCAGGGGCACCTACGGCGGGAATGTCCGATGATGGAGGTGGGCCAGGTGTTCTGCGTCGCCGGGGCTCCAGCACCCGTCCCCGGTCCTGGAGGGACATACCACATTCCAGTAAGGTGTCAAGGGGGTATACGCCATGCTTCGGTGGACACGGGCTGTACGCAGACCCTGGTCCACCAAAGTTTAGTTTGCCCCGAGGCATTGTTGGAGGCAGAATGGGTGGAGGTGAAGTGTGTGCATGGTGACATTCACAAGTATCCCGCAGTGCCGCTGTTGCTAAAATTCAAGGGCAAAACGCATAGAGTAAAGGCTGCAGTTAGCCCGCACCTGTCACATCCCCTGATTCTGGGCACTAATTGGCCGGGGTTTCACAGCTTGCTGGGGCAGTACGTGGGGATGTGATAGCGACCAGTAAACACGTGTAAGGTGTGCGCGGCATTCAGAGGTGACGCAGGGTCATCCGACACTGACTCCGGGGGGGAGGAGGCAGCGGGACCCTCTTCAGAGGTCTCGCCGCCTCCAGTGGTGCACCCCACGGATGATTTTCCACTGGAGCAGTCTCGGGACGACACCCTATGCTCAGCTTATGACCAAGTGATAGATATTGACGGTCATCTGGTGCGCCCTGAGGCCGCGCGGACTTACCTGCACTTCCAATTGCAGAACGATAGGTTATATCGAGTGAGTTGCGACACTCGCACGGATGGGACACACACCCAGTTGTTGGTGCCACGGAGCAGTGGTCACATGGCGAGTCGGGGACGTTGACTATGATGTAGTGCGGTCGAACAGGGGCATAGCCACACAGATTTACCACCTCAACCTCCTTAAAGCATGGAGGGAGGCTGAAACCGCTTCTCTGGTGAGCCTGGTGAGGGAGAACGATGAGTTGGGG
>VOQK01028663.1:0-10930 GCA_015052645.1 Benitochromis conjunctus | reverse complement strand
TTTACATAACAGCGCAGCGGTCACTAACTGTTTGCCTTCTTCCGATTAACACCACACCTGACGCTGATTACGTGTGTCTACCTTAAATACCTTTACCATACAGAAAACTGAAAAAGGTGACCTCTAGCGGCAACATAGGGTATTAACCCAAAAATGGCTCCTACATACAATGTAATGGGAGTCCACAGCTTCATTGTTTTACAGTTAGTCGTGTAATATTCCTAATAAACATTTTAAAAATGATCCTTTCTATATGAATAAACACATATATTGAAATATATGTTTGTCTGTGGTTGACGTCTGTACCTGGACAAATCAGTGCTGGTTACAACCAAATTATAAGTGTCACAAAAAAAGTGAGAGAGCAAAGAAAAGCAAGTGAAAAGGATGATAAAAATATTCAGATTGTATTTATAGTAGGATCCTACAGCGCAGATACCCACTGTAAGTAGGCCGGTATACAGTCACAGTAAACTTAAGTTGTCTTTGTGTAATAAAAGACGCTTTTCAGAGCTGACATTTTAATTTCCTGCAAGAATTAACATCAGCGGCACTCATTCACGCAGTTTCAGGTCTCTTTTAATACGCATCTGAATTATTTTATTTTACACAGACCAGGGGACAAAGCAACAGTAGAAAATTATACATGCATATACATACACTGACCTTCACAGTAATGTCCATGATCCCTGAGCAATTAAAATAAATGCACGTCGTCCCAGTGCATGTTGTAAGGTAAGGCTGAAATGTTTCACTGGATAAAAAGAAAAGATTCTGGCATTTATTTTGAAGTGTAACGTTGCTTTGAGAGCATTACTTCTCCCGACGGAGCTTCGGTATTATGAGCTATTTGTACCGTGAGGACTGGAACAAACCGGAAGTGAGTTTCCACACGGATTTTTTCGGATGTGGCACCGCTATTACACATGTGTAAACAAGGCAAGTTGAGGAATGGTTAGCTGGACAGACTGTTGTCAGCGGTAATATACGTTTTAAAAACAAGAAGCAGCTCTTTAAAGTATATTTTGATCCAAAATGGCGTCCTCGGTACACAGTAGTGACAGCGACGACGGCATGGACGCGTTCATGGACAAATTCAAGACCCAGCGGTATAAAAATGGCTTCAGTGAAAACGACTGGGAGGAGGTAACGCTGGCGTGCGGACACTATGTGCACTAGATAGAAAGCCACTTGAACCTGAATGAAATGTGTTGGCACTTCTTTGTTTTTAGTCGGTGGTGGTTAGCAACAAGAAGCTAACATGCTCAGCACCTCGTGAAGATATCGATAATAGCATCGGTACCAATGCTGGTATCGGATCGATACTAGCGCGACAGAATCGATACTTTGCTTCTATCCTGCAGAATGTAGCCCAATGAATTGTGTTAAATAAGTTATTTTTATTGGAAATGAAAAAATATACCTCAAACATACAAACTATAAAAAATGTCTCAACCTTTCTGTGTTGACTGTCACATCTATGTTATTTATAGCCCACAGACACATTTAGATTCGAGCTCTCCAAAAATACAGTTTTAAAATACATGAAGCTGAAAAGTAAAAAATCGCAGTGATTTAGTGGCTGCCCTTATAAGTATTAAAGTGTCTGTGTTGGTGTCAGCATTACTGGACTTGGCTTTACTTGCATCAGATAAAATGTACTACTGTCTCACGCAGGAGTTTAATAAAATACCCATGTTCATGAAAAACGCCCCTGAAGAGATCGACCCACAGAAATACCCAGAACTAGCCTGCCTGCAGTCCATTATCCACAGTGAAGACCGGCCTCCTGAAGGTGCGCGAACCACAGCTTTCTCTCCTCCAAGGCCTTGAAGCTCTTCTTGAAGCTGCTCAGTTGAATAAATGTGAAAAACGTGTTCTTTTCCAGAGCAAGCAAAAAGCCTGAAAGATGAAGGCAATGCTTATTTCAAAGAGAAGAACTACCAGAAAGCGGTGGTGGCCTACACAGCGGGTTTGAAGAAGAAATGTGCAGACCACCACCTCAATGCTATCCTCCTCACCAACCGTGCGGCGTCACACTTTTACCTCGGTAAAAACAAACAGCATCTAAATGTCCCTTTGCTCTTACAAAAGATAAAATTGTTTAAAAACGTGTAAAAATGTCTGTTTTTTCCTCCATCACTCAGGAAATATGCGCTCTGCTTTCAATGATGCTGCAGCTGCAAAGAAGCTCAAGCCAGACCACCTCAAAGCCTTGATCAGAGGTGTGTAATGTTTTTAACATGTGGCGCTATGATATGATGACATCGTATTATGTTGTCATGGAGTGCCGGTTCCAGGTTAGCAGCTCCACGTTGTTTAATCCAAGTTTGCCATGTTGTTTTGTCGCTGCACCGTGTTACTAACCTTTTGTTCTCGCACAGTGACATCACACTCGTGCCACTTAAGCTTTCGCACACCCGAGTCACGTGCAAGCCCTCGTTTGATTTATTCTAATTCGACTCTGTGTTCAGCTGAGTTGACTCTGAAAGGCCTACTTTATATCTGTACAGGAAACTGATCAGCCATAATGATAGGTAATCTATACGCAAGATCTCAAGAATGACACTACTGTCAGTGTTATGTGCACGTCTCATTTATGGTACTTTTCTCTTTCCTGAGTGGTGCGTCAGTACTACGGGTTAATGAAACTTTGGTTTTGATATTTTGCGTTGAAGAAAAGTTGATTAAAGAAAAGCAGTTTTTATTATCTGTCTGTTATAGAAAATGAAATCCCATGTTTGTGCGTCTGCAGGCGCTCAGTGTTGTATGGAGCTGCGGCACTTTTCAGAGGCCATCCAGTGGTGTGACGAGGGGCTCGAGGTTCATCCTACTGACAAAAAGCTGCGAGAGCTGAGAGCAGCAGCAGATAAGCACAAAGTAACCACTTCAGACGATCTGCCTGTTTAATATATTTTTTTAGAAGTGGCGAAAGCTTTAAAGCGCTAAAATAAACTTTGACTTGTTTTTGGTATCTTAGAGAGCAGCAGAGCGAGATGCCAGGAAGGCCAAGGCCAAAGAAAAGAAGTTGCACGATGAGAAAGAAGCTCTTCTAAGTGCCATAAAGGTAAGCATTAGAGGTGAAGCAGCTAACATCACACACTAACTGGCAGCTACCTGCCCCGGCCGCTGCTGCAAATTTGTAGTTAGAAACCACAAGTCCAGCTGCTGGCACAGCACCTACTGGAGACACACAGCTATCAAGTCCAAGCCCAGCCACAGGCTGGTAGTTACTGGGCCCATTCCCAGCCGCAGCCTCACAACTATCAGGCCCGTCACCAGATGATGCGTTACTAGCGCAGGTCTCGTCTTCACCCTTGGGCCAGGGCAACCGCCACAAACCGTCCGGTACTGCTAGAGGCTTAACTCAAGAGGCTGACTCGACATATCAGAACATGCTGAACACAGGGAAAGAGATTATATCAGTTCTGTTTTTGGCGTCCACAGGACCGAGGCATCAAGCTCATGCAGCCTGCGAGGGCTCATCAGGATGGTTCCGACAGCGAAGACGAGGATGAACGCTCTCCTGCGGCGATCGCGGAGCTCAGCCTGGATGGCCTCAGCTCTCAGGAGGTCACCGGGGCTCAGGTCTTCGTAGATGAGCAGGGCTCTCTGCAGTGGCCCGTTCTCTTTCTCTACCCCGAACATCAGCAGAGTGATTTCATCTCAGCCTTCTGTGAAAACAGCTGGTAAACTACTCCTGCCTTCAGTGGCCAGGATTAAGCTCAATTTATATACAAATATCACTGATGACTGTTTTAATTACACATTCAGCCACTCTGTGACCTGTTTCAGATATCCACTGAATAAAGAGAGACACAAGCTGGAACGTTTATTAGAGAAAACAGAAAAACAAAACATGTCATGGATTTGGCAGCATAAATGACAATAGCCTGTTTGCGTAATGTAAATGCCAACTGTGACCACCCAGAGTCACTGTTTAGCAAAATGGACAAAATGCTTTTAAAAGGTGTTTAAAGAATGACACTTTTATGTAGGACAGTAAACTAAAGCAGTAAAGTGTGGAGGTTATGTTGTTGAAGAGTCACTCTTATATCTTTCAGCTTCACAGACCACCTGGGGGTCATGTTTGGAGAGCTTCCACCTTGGGACGCAGACAGAAAATACCTCCCACAAAATCTGCAGGTTTGCATGCATGCTGGGCTTGTGTGGGGGTGTGGGGGTATTTTACAAGAACAGAGATCAATTAAAGTAATGATCAAACTTGTATAAAATCTTTTAGTGGCTCCAGAAGGAGCTGTGTGAAGACTGGTGGGCTGTTTGTGTGTTTGGCTCCATTCGATGTAACTGGTGTTGTCTTTTACAGCTTTACTTTGAGGATGAGGAGGAGACGCTTTACCGAGTCGACCCGGAGATGTCACTTTTGAAAATACTGCAACATAAAAGGTACATTTAATAATTTATTTAGCCGATGAGTCGTTTACACAATGGTCACTAAGAGCACTCTTCAAGACGAGTTATCTTTATAATGCTCGGTTTTATTAGGTGCTGCTGTTAGCTGTGAGTTCCTTGTTATAGATGACTTCCTTCCTTATGTCACATGACGTATACCTGAGGGCTTATTAACTGTTAGAGACTCTGTGGTATTTGTACCGTTGTATTCCAGCGTTCCTTGTTGTAACTTTCCTCCATGTTGCTTTCCTGATTTTTCTGTTTCCTGTTTTGTCAACAGGTATTTTGTGAAGGCCGGCACGCCCAGCTTCATCGTTTTAGTGAACGGCTCTTCATATTGGAAGCAGTTTTTATCAGGAAGGAAAATCCATGGACTGTGAGAAAAAGCTGATCTTTAATTCACGGACATGAAATCTGTGAAATTGTCAATAAGTGATTTATCAAACATCAGTGAAAATAAAACACGAGGTTTTGTAACATAAGCAGTTTACATTCTTTAGTTCTTTCTGTAAAGAAACAGTTAAGTGTTGAAGTCTGTGAATTACTGAGCAACATTCATCTCATCTATGTTGTAAGGTAAGACCCTTCATAGTATTAGAGAGAAAAACCACACGGCGACGATGGGAAGGAAAAACTCCCTTTTAACAGGAAGAAGGCTGACGACTTTTATGTGATTTGTCAATATGGGATAACTATGGTCTCTCTGCTCCCTGTCAGTACTCTCACTGCAGCACTTTGCTTTTCCTCATTTTTATTTCAAATCCTTCACATTTAATTTTTGAGCCTGAATGTTTTCTTTACTTGATGATGATGATGAGCCTTTATTCGTCACTACAGCGTTACACGTGCGTGTAGTTACACGTGGGCGTTACCTGCAGTAAAATACATCAGGCGTACGTTTTTGCAGTACTCCTTCCAAAGTCAGTAAGATTTTGATCAGAGAATAAAACGTCTTGGTGTCCAAGTTTTAAAGTTTTCATGTTTTCGTGTCTTTTGCACAGGCGAGTGTGTGCTGAAAAATCCTTTAACTGTTTTGTGAACGGCATTAAGAGTGGTGGGAGTGACGTTCCTGATGTGGGAAGTACACCACAGAAACACTGGTCATCATCCTCGTTCAAGCAGAGAGTATTAAATAGATGATTTAAATGGCAGCTGTTGGAGTCGAAGGAAATTCATCATTTCATCAAATTCCATTCAGTCTCATTTTAAGGAGTTTAGATTTCACTCCCAGCTGTATTGCAGGAGCGTTACAACCCTACCAGCCACAGCGCCGACTCAGACCCTCAGGCAGGCCTTTTGTAACCGCTCCGATGAACTGATGAAGACCATGATGAAGGGTAACATCAAGCTCTTTTCATCAGGGCCTGCCAGCTCTGATCTCCAATAGTTTTTATATTTTATTTTATATTTTATTGGGTTTTACTTGTGTAAAGCATTCCCTTAACAGTGTGTTAGACAATGGCTAAAATAATGATCATTTCCAGCTTGGAAGCCACGCCTCCTGTGATGCTGCCGTGTTACAGTAGATAAGTCGGCCATGCATGAGATCTCTGAAGCTATGTTTGCATTGCTAGTGTGATTTGATAAGCTCTTTTATCTGCTCACAGTTTCCAGGTCAGATTAAGCCCATGCTTCCTCTTTGTAGGACATCACATACAAACTGATAGAGATTCATTCATTCGAAAGGATCTTTCTATACTTTTGTCTTTGGTATAGATGAAGTTCACAAGCGATCAAATTGATTTACCACTCTTCACTAAAATAAACGATATAAACACAACATAAAACTGCTTTCTTTTATTCAATCTTTAAGCTATTAAAAGAGTCAGATAACTAAGCATAGACCTTTTAAATGCTTTCCTACTGCCGGTCATTGTTTCTCATTGACAGGCTATTGTTCCTTGTAGTTAGTTTTCAGTTGTTAGAGCTGTCGGATTCGACTCGAAACAGTGATTAAAATAAAACAAACAGCAACAACAAAAACCCTCTCAGAGCATGCAGGATAAATCTGATTCAGTCAAACATTTTTAAACAAGTTTTATTATCAGAACAGGAATAAAACCCAAAACGGGTCAAAACAACTACACAGCTGGAAAAGGCTGCAGGCTGACTGGTTCTTCTCCATGCTGAAGAGGTTTAACTCCCCTTTCAGTACGTCTGATTCCAGGAGCAGCACTTTGCAGTGTCATGTAACTGCCAGTTTGACCACACGGGGGCACTGTATGACAAAACTGCTTTGAAAAGTTTTCTTCTTTAGTTGCAGAAGATGAATGTCGCTTTTATGTGGGTCATTTAATGAAAGCAACAACTATTTTCTGTCTTCTCTCCTTCAGTCACACGGATCAGCTGCTGGTGATGTTTAAAGACCACCAAACAGCTATTTGGAGCGGTGCCGTTAAACAGCAGGGCGAATTGTTTGGTGCTTCCTGCTTTTAAGGAACAGTGCAGCACGCAGGGATGTTTCAACATATTTTCTTTAAACTTGTCCATTTTTGACACTTCATAAAGTCTGCTTCTCCAGTCTAAACGTAGTCAGATCAGCCAAGACGTTTTACTTTCAAAATCTTTTCCTGCTTTTTCTTTGTTGGGCAAGTCAAAGCAAGGAAGTAAGAAAGTAAGTGAAATGGATTTGTATAGCAAAGAACAGAAATATAAATAAAATAATAATATAAAAAAAGAATTAAAAACCTACAACAGCAAATGAATTAAAAGCTCGTCTAAATAGAAATATTTCACATTGTTGGCTGTTTGCTTGGTGTTAGCTTAGTCCTTGTCATATATGCCCTCCTTCCTTATCCCAGATTAAATGTCTGCTGACAAATGTGTTACATTTTTTTTAGTAAAACACTCTTCATACTGGAAGCAGCTTATAAGGACAGGAAAAACACGAGCTGTGAGAAAAACCAGATCTTTAATTTTTGAAAGCAAAATCCTCTTAAATCCTAAATGACCAGCTTTGACTCTGAGCAGGATACAAAACAAGCCACAAGATTTAGTAACATAAACATTTGTGTTCTTTATTTCTATCTTAGAATAGAATAGAGTAGAATAGAATAGAATGCTTTTTATTGTCGCTGCACACGTGTACAGTGAGATGCAGAGCGTCTCCTACTCAGTGCAGACATGTGGGGTGAGGTGCACAGTTCTGCAGCACTATGTACACATGAACAGTATTCAAATATATAAAATGTAGAAATAAATAGTGTTATATATTTACAGTGCACAGTGGTGATGGTAGTTGTGTAGTCTGTGTATAGAGGGAAGTCCTTGGATTTGGGGGGGTAGAACCTTTTTTGTCAGTGCATGTGTGTTTCAGGGTGGTTGTGGCTTTTGGGACAACTTTTTGACAGTAAAAGTGACAAAGAGGAGAATCTGTCAGAGACAGTGTTGAGTGTTGACCCTCCTGTTGTCTCTCAACCACCAGCAGACACAGTCGCTTCCAAAAATGGACAGATAATATGGTCCCTTTCCCAACTCCAACAACAGGGTAGACTTAGTGCTGCTAATATTATCAAAGTGGTTCCAGGCCCCACCAGATATGCAGTCAGTCATGCTGAGGACATCAAGTCATCATTTTAGCTCTTCATGACACCATCGACTGAAAATATTTTACTTCGAATGACAAATTTAGAGGGGACACGTGTTCATGGAGACAGTTGGAAAGACTTGGATGTAACTGACTTGAAAGCCTACATTAGCGTGCTTATTTTGGCAGGAGTTTACAAAACGTGAAGCAACAGCAAGTCTTTGGGATGATGAGACTGGAAGGGCAATATTTCACGCCAACATGTCTCTCAAGACCTTCCAAGTTTTGTCCTGTGTCATACACTTCGATGACAGGGAAAGAAGGCAGGGTCAACTAGAATGTGACAAACTTGCAGCAATAAGGGATGGGTGGGACAAGTGGGTACAGTGTTTACCCTGCTGTACAATCCAAGCCCCTCTGTGACTGTTGACGAGTGCTTGGTTGCGTTTCGTGGCCGCTGTCCATTTTGGCCATATATGCCGAGCAAACCTGCCAAATATGGCATTGAAATATGGGCAGCATGTGATGCACAGTCCAGCTTTGCCTAGAATATGCAAGTTTATGCAGGTAAATCCCCCGGTGAAGCACCTGAAAAAAATCAGGGCAAAAGAGCGGTGCTTGACATGGCTGAAGGACTGCATGGCCATAATACCACATGTGATAATTATCTGGTCCCAAGCCCGGATAGGACAACAGGAGGGGTAAGTGAAACCGATGTCATGGCGCTAGAGCAAAGGGTCAAGGGTCACAAAAATCAACAGTATTCATTCTAAAGGGCATGGATGTGCACCCAAAATTAGAAAAAATTGGATGAAAGGTTTTGAAGATGCACTAAATCTGAAGTTGAAAGTTTGGCCTGATGGTGGCACTAGAGAAAAGGTCGTCATCGCCAAAAACCAACAGAGTTCATCCACTTGTGGTCATTAATGTTGGCAGTAATTTTGAAAAGATTTGAATGCAAACTTTTCAAGATACATTTATTCTAAATGAAATGTTTGGCCTGATGGTGGCGCTAGTTTCATTATCTTATCAAGGCGCTATTTATGTATTCCACAAATAGGCAAAGTGCCTGACACAAACACTTGGTAAGCAATTGTATTTAAACCATATTCTGGAGGCCAATATCCCGGGGCTAAAAACGTGTTAGTAATATTTGATAGGAGGCTTAAAAGAATCAAAGATGGTTGGACCTACAACAAAACGTACGATTCAAACACAGCTTGTCAAAGCAATGAAGTTTTCTTACTGCACTCGTATAAGTGATGGAAGAACAGGATAGTGCATCTTTTCTCTGCCCGCTGTTAGATGACTTTGACTGTGAGAGTAAACCAGCTTCTGATGAAGACATTTGCATGCCACATCACGAGCCTTGGAAACAGCCACATGTAATGGCAGCTCATTATTTGCTAGCTTGTCTTGCAAATCAGTTAAAGGATTGATTTGTCTTCAGCACGACACCAAGCGTCGTCGTAAACAGATATAAAACGTGAGAGTGTTTAATGTACTCCATTTGGAGTCTTTGATTCTGTTTATATAGAAATACATTTATATCTGTTTGTGTTGTCATGACAACTGCTGTAATGAGCACGTCATCAGAGTTTGGTGAATCTGAAGTAGGACTGCAAAATGATCTCAAATGTCTTTGATTTCATATTTTTATTGATAAAAAAACATTTTACATCAGTTTTAACATCAGACCAGGTCTAACACCATGTTTAGCTCATAATATATGCAAGTACGTTTTTCTTGTTAACAGAAAAGTTAATAGACTAAAATTAAATCCTCGGTGTTATTACTGAAGCTATGCAGTGACTAAACTACAAAGGTGACTCATGCATTTACACTAACTGTAACTTTTGTGATTATTAGGAAGCTAATAGAAATATTTCATTATACTCTCAGTTCTCATATCACTGATAGAAACATCAACACAAACTCAGATTTTATCACTGTGAAATCATAGTGACTCCTGGTTGAGCCACAAAACCAGTTGCAACTGGCTGCGCAGCCATCATCATCATGGGTGTCTGCATGACTGGAATAGGCTGCATGTTAACAATGTTGTTATTGTGTATGTTGACGACAGTGGGGGTTTTCTTACGATGCTTTAACTCGCGGTGCATCTGACACCAGGAACATATGACGCAGCAACAGGAAATTCCGATATCCTTACAGAGAGAGCCCTGCAGACAGACAGTACAACCATTATTTCTTTCTTTCTCCTCTTCTGCTTCATGACTTTGTCTCACTGTCACTGCCTCATACCTTGATGCCATATCTGTTTCGCATGGCAGCCCTTACAGACAAGACTGCAGGAGGAGCCAAACAACAAGGTATCCCATGGGTTGCTAATGCAATAGTGCAGCATATGTCACATAAGGGGAGACAGTTGTTCTCTCCAAACCTTCCTGAAACAGTGCAGGCGAGTGAGGGGCCGCACCAGAAACCATAGCAGCCTGAAAAACAGAAACACATCAACAAAGTTTGTATGTTCGTATGAATCAAGTGATGTCTGAATCAACAGTTCTGACTTGTGGGGTACCTCAGGGATCTGTCTTGGGTCCAAATCTCTTTTTACTCTGTGTATTCCCCCTAGCCCAAATTATTAGGCACTACAATAATATCTCCTATCACCTCTATGCCGATGACATTCAGTTATACTGCTCTTTTAAAGTCTCTGAGTTTTATAAATTGTCTAGCTTAAGTAATTGCCTGACAGAAATTAAGCAATGGTTAAACGACAACTTCCTCCAATTAAACTCTGATAAAACAGAAACTTTAATTATTGCTCCCGACCATATGATCTCAGAAATTAGGCAGCATATCAGCTTCTTAGACCCTTCTGTTAAATTGAGCCTTAGAAACCTCGGAGTCATATTTGACAGCTCGATGTCGCTTGAGCAACATCCAAACGGCTGGTCCAGAACTGTTTTTATCATCTAAGGAATATCTCAAAACTCTGATGGTGTCAAAGGTTGAACTTGAGATGAT
>VOQK01028662.1:0-16458 GCA_015052645.1 Benitochromis conjunctus | reverse complement strand
CTGGTGTCAGCGGAACCACCTCCTCATCAACGCAGGGAAGACCAAGGAGATGGTGGTGGATTTCCGCAGACGTCGGTCTACTCCCCCCTCGCCAGTGAACATCCAGGGAATAGACATTGAGAGAGTGGACTCTTATAAGTACCTGGGTGTTCATCTGAACAGCAAACTGGACTGGACCCACAACACAGATGCACTGTACAGGAAGGGCCAGAGCCGACTCTGCCTCCTGAGGAGACTGAGGTCTTTTGGGGTGAAGGGGGCACTCCTGAGGACCTTCTATGACTCTGTGGTGGCATCTGCCATCCTGTACGGTGTGGTCTGCTGGAGCAGCAGCATCACGGAGAGGGAAAGGAAGAAGCTGGACAAGGTCATCAAGAAGTCCAGCTCTGTCCTAGGCTGTCCTCTGGACTCAGTGAGGGAGGTGGGGGACAGACGGGTCCTGGCTAAGCTGACATCTATGCTGGACCATGAGTCTCACCCCCTGCAGGACGCCCTGTCTGCCCTGGAGAGAACTTCAGTGATAGACTGATTCACCCTCGCTGTGTGAAGGAGAGATTCCGCAGGTCTTTCCTTCCTGCTGCTGTCAGACTTTACAATGATCACTGCTAACTCTACATTTGTCACCCATCTCCTGTAATCATGTACAATACTGTAGTCACCTGGTATTTATTTATTTATAATCTGGTATTTATTTATAATGGTATTTATTTATAATCCAGTGATGTCCATATACTGTACACACCCATAGGCACATATTGTATATACTTATAGTCTTAGTCATAGTTCTATTCCACCTAGTACTTCTTAAATATTTTAATTCCTATCTATTCACATCTTGCTACTTCTGGCTCTCTGCTGTGTACTGTGCTTGCTGTTGCAACAATGCAATTTCCCCATTGTGGGACAAATAAAGCTTTTCTTATTCTTATTCTTAATGATTACTTTTTCACACAGGGCCAGGTAGGTTTGAACTTTTTTCGAGTAATAATAATAATACTAATAATAATAAATGAAATGAAAAGTAAGAAAATACATTCTGTATTTACACAGGTTATCTTTGTCAAATACAAAATGTTGTTTGTTGATCTGAAACATATAAGTGGGACAAAATATACAAAAGACTAAGAAATCGCCTTTTCATTACACTGTATCTTCTCTCCTTTTTGTTAGTCAGCTGTTCATTCAAAAGTATTTTTCCCTTCCCCCAAAAATCTGAGCTTTTCTAAAGATTCCTAAAGAGTGTAAATGGTGTTTCAGTGTACATAGGGTGTACTCTGACCTTTTCCAAAACTATGACCTGTGGTTGTGTGAGCAACCTTTTATCTTGTCCAGATGTAACTGTGTTGGCTCAATCTAAAATGCTCGTGCAGCTGAATTCTCAGCAAAGCTCTTCATTAACCTGCATTCATGATGACACTAATTAGAAATAATTAGCAACTGAAGTGAATGTTCAGTGCCATTTCTTCCAGACTCATACTCTATACTGTGGGCTTTCCATCAGGACAAGCAAGGCAAGCACTGCCTGCCCAGTGAAATCTAAAAATAGGTATCAATAAAACCTACTAATTGAAGATCTCAGTGTACCGCTTCTTTGAGCTCCTCCTGTAGTTTACTGCCATCTGGGGGTCCCAGTTGGCTAGCCGAATAAAGAGCCACCAGAATCTAATTTCTATTATTTTCATGGGCATGTCCATATAACAAAGGCTGGAACTTTGTTACAAAACAGTTGTGAATGCACATTGCTGATGCAAATCAGGCACAAAACTAGTTTGCGAAGCAACTGTCCCTGGCTTCACTGCTGTGGAAACGGGAAAAAAACGTGTGGGGCCAGTTGTCTCGCCACCTGCTGGCCTGTTCGTGCCAATGGCTATTTTCACCAAGCCCAGTTATGAGTTCACTTGAGAACTAGAAACACTAAATTAATTGTGCTTTTTTCTTGTTGTCTGGTTTACTAGCTTATTATTTTGCAGATTTAGATGATGACGATTATAAATAATAACGCTTTGTAGTAATATTTAAAAATATAAATGATAAAACCTTTTTTTTTTTGCACCCATAAGAGCAGTAAAACGTTTTCCACACTGCTCTAGAGAAAGGGTACGTTGGGCACTGGAAGTAATATTATTTTACATCTCCAGCCAGGAAGGAATGCAGAAACTTAAAGATACCCACGCAAAGTGCAGCATGAATAAAAGAATAAAAACAGAGACAGCAGCTGAACACAGGTGTATTAGAAGTAACTGGTATTTATATGACACTTTTCTATTCTTACAGCTGATCACTCAACTGATCAGCTGTTTCTGTAACACAGTGTAATTAATCTATATTTATACTGATTTCTTTACTTTTTTCATTTCCTTTTTTTTTTTGCTCATTGATTATAAAAGAATTATGTAGAAGACGTTAAGCCATAAGTCACTGCAGCACTCTGTGGTGATTATGTGAAAATGCAGAAACTACCAGAAGCTAAAACTCTTCAAACCACCTTCAGTGCAAACAAATGGCTGACCTTGGACCTCACTATATCTGGCTTCAAAGTACAGTGTGCGATGAAATCAATAAAAGACTAGAAGTGTGCAGTAGCATGCAAAAAGCTTCACAAGTATAGCAGATTAATACAAAGCCAAAGGAACATTTTATTATGTCTATAATTATACGATTATATTTGTTATTAAACATTAACAAAATATATTTTATAGTTTCATAAGTATTGATATGTAAAGCCATCTGTCCATTAATTCCATCTTTTTGTGAAGCCTTGTCTTATTTAAATTGGTTTTAGCAATACGTGAACAACCACTGTGTGATGGACAGTCGTTTCTTTTTAACAGGCAGGAGCCCCAGAAGGAGATTAAACTGCATAGATACAGAGAGTAAGACTAGAGTAAATGACAGGCAAGAGAAACATGGGAGAAAGAAGAAAAGACACTTTGACCGATGTGTGAAAACCCGATTACCATGGGAACCGGGCTTAATGTAAGAGAAGTCATTCCAAAAAGGACGGAAAATATGAAGGTCAAAACAGATTATGAGAGTTTCTGATGGGGAAAACTAAGAAACGAAAACTAAGGAGCTAAAAATGGCTTAGGCAGATTAAGAAGAGAGTTGTATTTTGCAGAGACTAACAAAACTCTCTTCTTGAAAATAAGTTTTTTATAGAAATAAAAACAAAGAACTATATTAAAAAAAGAATATTAGGACCAGAAAGAGTAAGAGGACAGAGATGAGCTCAGAGGGGTCTCACAGGAAACAGGTATGTCTTCAATCTCTCACTAATCTCTGGCTTAAAGTAGAGATTCGAGAAAATTCTCCTTCTAAAGGCTGAGAGGGAAATCTAGAGAGCTATACTGACCGCCTGTTTTGTTTTGGAGATGTCCTCCATTTGAACATGCAGGTCTTCAATCTCCACCTCCATGGACTTTCTAGCTTTAACTGCAGCTGCACAGGTGAACTCCGACTCCTCTAGCTGAAACACACAGACAATGAGGAAAAGTAAGAGCTCAGGACGACTTCACAGTTAATATCCCAGTAGATATATTACGTTTTTTTAATGGATTCTGGTCCCAGTCAAGAATGCTAAATCCAGGTGGCTGTGATGTATTTGGAAAATCTTCTTCTTTGGATCAGAGGTTTTAGGATGGTTAGGGCCCATAAGAAGGCACAGGGGAGTTGAAGTGAGGCCACAGACATTAATGCTTTGAGTCACAACTCAATCACATCAGGGGCTGTTTGAAGGCTTAAAGCCTGCAAAACTGTCACAAAAAATAATCCAAGATTATGCTAATTACCATAAGAGGAGCATAAAATGTGTTAACATATAAATGGGCTGATGTAAGTATTTGACTTCTTTCATTTCTTTGGTGTTTCTCTATCTACTTAGATTAGGGGTCTTTCCATCTTTCCACAAGTCATAGATGATATCATGTTTTTTGCAACTGCTACTGTCAGTAATTTATGAAGTTGTTTGTTCGTGGCTGTACCTGATTCTTCAGTTGGGCGATCTCCCTCTTGCTGGGTGCGTTATTCTTTATGTGGTCCAACATGATCTGGGCATCTGCTAGCAAAGCCTTGGTTCTCTTCAAATCCTTCCTCAAGCGCTTTTCAGCCTCTATGTCACCACCTCTCACCTGGGAACCAAGATGGCCAAAGTGTGACTCAACTGACTGAGCAGGACAAGTTATAGTAGTTATACTAATACATAACATGTAATCAAGTTTTATCATGTAAAGGAAGGATCCTTACATTCTCTAGCGCACATAGAACTTTCTGAAAAAGCTGAAATTTCTGAATCAATAAATTAAATTTGGCCACAGTGAAACACTACATATGAAGAAAGTAACAATTTTAACTACTAGATATCATCATATAAACTTTCCCAGTAGTTTCTTACTGACTAAAGACAATATTTTTTTCATTACAAATTTTCTGAATATGTTAGAATACACAAATGAATTATTGTCTTAGTATGAATTTGCAAAAATGTCTAAAAGTGTAGTTTACAAAAAATATCATAAACAGAAATGGGTGGTGCTTACATCCTCGATAACACAACTTACTCATATGGTACTAGTTCGTTTTAAACATGAACACCTCACGCAACTTGAAAAGTTGTTAAGTTTAATTTACTTATATTTTTATATCCCATTAATTAATTTGTTTAAGTAAACTAAACTCGGTTACATTTACAGTTTACAAGAAACTTCACTGGATTAAAAAAAAGGGTCATTTGGAGCAGCTACAAGAAACTTATTTGATTTAGTCAGTTTAAATGACTCACCTAAATCACATAAACCTCCACATCTCCATTTGAGCTCAAAAGCAGTAAAACTGTGTTAGAAAAAAATCTGTGCTACTCTTACTATTCGCCCATGCTCATACAAAACTGGATCTGCAATCAGCAGAAGAAAATTTACAGATCTAAGTCAAAAAGGCCAAATCATGCTAAAAACTGAGGTCATACATGTCAGACATTTTTTACATTTTTTGTTTTGTTTTTTTACAGATGCTGCTAAAGTTGCATTGCACTGTGTTCATCGTAGTTACCTGGTCCTGTACAGACAGGAAGTTGGACTCCAGCTCCCTCTTCTCTTTCAGCACCTTCTGCTTCTCATCGTACTCCTCTTCAAGCTGGACTTCCATTTGCTTCAGCTACACAAACAAACACACACAGTGATGCTTCACTTGTAACGCTACTGTTCAAGCAACTTTTTACACAGTCACCATATTAATATATTATTTTCACATGCCAGCTTTTATTGTCTACTGTCAACTGAATATTTATTGAAGAATTCTGGACAGAACTGACAGCACTCTCCACCACCATCATTGAAATGAGAGGAAATGAACAAGACTATGTGTCATGGACTAATTTCTTCATTTAGAACTAAAACACAAAAAAAAAACTAAATCACTTCTGAAGTGTTTGTACAGGGCTCAGCTGGTGGAGGGTAGTGCTGTGGAAGTCAGCATCAGCTACCAGAATTTATACCTGCCTAATAAAGATAAAGATGCACCCAGACTCCAATAGCAAACCGGCCACTCACTCTACTACCCACACGTTCTTTACTCCACTGAAACTCCCCACACTGATATCATGGAGAAGTTATCCTGACTAAACAAAAGTGACTTAGGAAAAATGTAAGTAAAGTTAACACGCATGTCGTTGGACTGTGGGAGGAAGTCAGAGTGCCCAGAGAGCATCCATGCAAGCAGAGGGACAACACGCAAACTCCAGCCAGTCGATGGACTCTAATTCAGGATTCTCCATTTTGGGGTTTGACACCTGGCTGCTCCAGTCTGCATGCCAAAGTATCCTTGGACAAGATACAACAGCATTTAGGTGCACGTTGCTTGTATGAATGGGTGTGAATGGGTGAATGAGGCATGTAGAAAACCACTATATAAGCACCAGTCCATTTACCATCTTGTGTCTTTTTAATTAGTCTTGCTAGTTTCTGGATTCTTGGTGAGTTAAGATTATAATCTCAAAAAAGAAGAAACTTTCTTCTCAAACTTTTCAGAGTACTCCAAGAAGCGAAGGCTATTATTAGTAATAAAATAAGACTATTTGATTAATCACACATCGATCCTATCCTGTGAGTCAAGTCAAATCCACTCTTTATTTCAATTGCACATTTAAAAACAATAGCTGTTCTCTGAAGTGTTGTGCATCTAAAAGTAATATCCACATAAAGTCAAGTCAGGAAACACACAGAATCAAGCAGCAAGGAAAAACATTTAAAATAAGGTACATGGTAGTAGCTCTATGGTTTTCTGTGGCGTCTCGAAACCTCCCATAAACAACATTGAATTCATAGCAGCATGATTGGTTTTTGTCAAATTGTCGTCATCATTTCATTTATCCTTTGTTGTGCATGAACTGTGGATCTAGTCTGGATCTAAAAAATGTGTACATGTACATTACATTGAAAAGACACCCTCACCTTTTTGCTACATGACTGTCTGATCTCCTCCACTTCCTCGTCTTTGCTCTCAATCTCCTTGGAATGGGTTTGACGCAAGCGCTCCATCTCCATCTCAAGACGTAGCTTACCCTGAAAGAAACACAGTCCTGATGTTAGATGCTCTGGACTCACTCACTGTAGCTTAAAGAAGCACCATGTTAATGTTCAGTCTTTGCCTTGGTGGAGGTATGTGTCCAGTGCCATTCATATTTTGCAAAACATACTAGCATGGATTTCAGAAGGAGTTGAATGTGTCCAAAAACAAGAATCATTATATTCTGGTGCAGATTTTGATAACTTTCTTTAAAGTTGCAGGATACTGGACTTGGATGTGGATGCACTCTTCTAATGTCCTTTGTGTTCTAAACTGTCATCTTTGTAATCTAAAAAGCGTGACTACTGGTCTTAATACTAGTCTAATAATAGCCTTAAAATGTCTTGATGCATGCTCAATCATCCAGGTAAGAAAATGCCAAAAAGTTGAATCTGTTCATCTGGACGTAGCGTTTTCTGTGGGAGAAATGTTTTGTCACTCATCCAAGTGACTTCTTCAGTCTCAGAGACTCCAAGACACTGAAGAAGTCACTTGGATGACTTGATCATCCAAGAAAAAGACTTGGTCACTTGGCTAAGTGAAAAACGCTACGTCCAGATGAACAGATTCAACTTTTTGGGAATAGCAATAAAATGTTTTTAATAAGCAAAAATTCAGCTTTAATTTGAGTTTTTTTGTGTACCTGCTCCAACATCTGGATGGTACCAGCCTGCTCATCAAGCTCTTCCTCTTGGTCTTTCACCTTTGCCTCAAGATCACGAAGCTGCTTCTTCACCTGCATAGAAAATAATGACATTGATGAATAATGATATAATGAATACTTGATATTGAATTAATATATTAATGAAGCATAATATATCTATTTTAGCTGAACAGACAAAGAACAGTTTTCATTTTTTGTGGGTGTGCACTGGCATAAACAGATGGAGTGGATGGCTTGACCAACTAAAAAAGGAATAGGAAAGACCTTGGCCAGCGATGCCTCATCCTTTGATTCTTGGGAGTTGAGATCCTGCAGCTCGGCTTCCAGATGCTCCAGCTTCAGATTGACTGCGCAAGTTTCCAGGTCCTTGTCCTGCAGGACAGGTAATTAGAGTCAGAACACAGAAAAGGGAACCGCCACATGTACACGAGGGAAAGTTGAGATACCCTGCTCTACAGATAGCCACAAAGTGGACACACACAAAAGGGAAGTTACAATTACAAGTTAAAATTACAAGCTTGTTCTCTGTAACAAGCACAGTATGAACCTGAAGGTCTTCACAATATATTACAAATGCAATCAAGATATACATGTTTCTGCGGAGAAAACCTGTAGACTTGGCACAAGTTAGACACACAATTAGAATAAAAAGTTACAATCTTGGATCATATTGTGCTGCTATATACGTCCCTTAAACTCACAATGATGACACATGCTCATCTAAACATACTGATTTCAAAGACAATAAGTGACAGAGCAAATACAAAATCTTAAAATGAATAGGATGCTGGAAATTTAAAATTAAAATGCTGGGGTATCTGACACTAACTCACAAAATAAATAACTCACAAATAACGCACAAAATCCCAAGAAAAGAACCACCACCCTCTCTAAAGCAATGATCCACAGTGTAGACCACAGAGACACAGACCTCCAGCTGCTGCCGGAGGCCGAAGACCTCTCCGGTCAGCACGTCTTTCTCTCGGGCCAGTTTCTCCCTCAGACTTCTCTCCCTCTGCACCTCGTCCTGGGCTGCACTCAACTCACTGTCAAACCTTTCAAAAACACACACACACATAAAACACTGTAAAATCACTATTGCAGCTCTGAAACAAAGCTAAATTCATTGTATGAAAGATCATGAAAAATATCATCACTTAAAATGTGCTGAGGTGGAAAAATAGAAGTTCCTGCGTATTATCTCAGTTTCAACAACAGCATACGTACTCAGCGACACATACAGCGGTACAAAGCATGCTCAATCTGGAACACAATGTTTTTTTCTTTACAATTATTGTTGTTATTACACCATCACTAATGGGCCCTGCAGGACCCAGGCAGAGGTATGTAAAGTGACAGAACTGTGTGATGACATGTGCATGGACAGGTAAACTTGACTACGTGTGTTTGTGTACTGACTTCCTCTGCTTCTTCTCCAAATCATGGTTGCGGCTCTGCTGACCCTCCAGGTGAAGTTTAGTGTCCTGTAGCTCAGCTGTCAATCGTTGGGTTTTCTTCTTCAGCTGCTGGATATTTCGCTGAGACTCCTCATAATCAGCCTCCAGGTCAGTGATCTGCACAAAAAGTATCTTTAATATGTTAAGAAGCCTGTTTGATGAATGCATAAAAATAAAGTCAAGCAGTATGTAAGCGATTTATTGTTTTTAAAACAGTTTATTAAGACCATTGTAGGTTAAAAACAACGTGGGGAATGAGTTTAAAGAAGAAAACCAGATTTAATGGCAAAAAATCAAAAATGCTTTTAGTTTATATAGTCATAAATGTGAGTGTGTGTTTGTTTTGCTTGAGGCTATTATTACCATTGCTGAGCACTCCTACTGCAATAGATGGTCAAATCAAATTATAATTTCTAATCAGATAAGTAAGAATGTTACTTGTGATTTAACCCAGAATCACCATATGATCAGAGTCTCAGAAGAGACAATAGTTAAGGCCGTTTAGAAGAAATCAGCACACTGATGTGGCTGAGTTGGGACATCCTGAGGCATCAGGAACTACAATGCAAAGGGCAGATTCAATTAAATAGATTATATTTTCCGCACCATTAGACAAATTCCCCATGTGTTTTCCCTTGTATGAATGTATTAAATAAATGAATGAATCTTCTCCTTTTCCAGGGCTCGTAACATGGTGTCACAAACAAACAATAATAAAGGTATCAATAAAATAATGAGACATGAGAAATTTTGCATCAAGCAGCAAAGTGTGAACAAAGTAAATCATCGTTCTTATTGTCGATTCCTTAAAGTAGTCACAGTTTGCCTTGATGACAGCGATGCGCACTTCTGGTAAAAACGTAAACAGCTTCATGACGTCATCACCTGAAATAATTCATTCCCTTCTAAACGTGTTTAAAACTAACCAGCTTTGTTGTTATACCCTCGTTGTCTGGGAGCCATGAAAGTATGTGTAGCATGTTTTGGTGTAACACATTATTAAGAGACCTAATCCTGTCAGAATATATAACCGAATAATTGTTTTTGTAATAAAATAAGGAAATCGGAGTCGGATAATTAAGATAAAGCCCAAGATTTTACTGTAGAGAAGAAATTGAATTCTGTTCCTAAATATGTATCAATGTCCACTCACCCTCCTCTCCAGCTGCCGCTTGTTCTGCTGCTCCACCTCCAGTTTGTCATCAAGCTCCTGCTGCAGTCTCTTCTTGGTGAACTCGATCTCCCTGATTGCTCGCTCATACTTCAGCCTCCACTCTCCTCCTATGATATTTAGTACTTTTACAGTCTACATCATGTGCTCCGTCACTTGTGCTGCAAGTGCTACCCCATGTACTCACTACCACACATGTATTTACTGCATCTAGCTATAAAAGACATTCTGAAAGGCTGAGAATAAAAACATTTAGATGCTACAAACTCAATTCAGCCTTGCTTAGTCTAAGGCAAAACAGACATCTCCAAAGATATCTTAAAGCAATTCATACGTCTGTGGTAAAGCTTAATGGAGATGCAGATTTCCTTTTCCAACAGGACTTAGAAAATGCCCACAGTGACAGTGTTATTGCTGTGCTTGACTGAACCCTATAGAGAATCTACAGGGTATTGTCCAGAGTTCATTAATTCAGAATTCTCTTATTTTACCAACAAACCTCAATACTCTGAACTACACTTTAGTAAGACCTATACAACTGTCAGTTATATCCACCAGGAGCAACCTACAAGTATTGAATGTACTTCAGTCCTGCATAAATACCCCTTCATGAGTGTGGTGCTACATCATTTTTCCTTTACTGTAGTACAAACGCACAAAGCTGTTGTAAGATGGAGACACTGAGGAATCAATTCTTCTTTCACAAAGTCTGCGGACCACACAAAAACGACTGGCAGCAGGCCTGCAGGGCATCATGAACTGAGTCCTTCCTTTCTTTCTTGCATTGAACCAATCCATCTCTAATGTACTTCTTCACATTGGATTTTTCTTGGCTTTTGTCAAAGCATCGATTGGACATTACCCCTGCGGTTCCTGTACCCCCACTAAAGAACACACACTGGGTTTTTCTAACAGTCTGGACAAACTGGTACTGTAACAGCTGTGTGGGGGTATGTGGAGGTACAGTCCATTTAGGGAACAGAGAAAATAACATAAACCACAAGAAAGATTTGATGATGTGAGCTTGTGCAGAGACTGACAAGTGTTAATTTCTTTGAGGTATTTAGAAAGCCTCAAACAAAAGATATCATTGCTGAAAGAGAAACTGTAGCAACTGCTAACGAGTTTCTGTCTTTGTTTTGTTTCCCCACTTGTTTGTTACATTGCATACAAGATTTAATGATGCTGCAGTACAAGGCCCTTATAGAAATACCTTAAAATAGTTACAAAGACAACCGTATAGGTTTACTAAAATATGTAGCTCTTAGTACTGAGAGGGATTAACCAATAAAAATGAGAGAAAGTGCATTAATGCATGTAATTAAAAAACTATATAAGTGCAAACAGGCTTTGGAAGTGTGTAGCTATAAAAAGTTAGACTCATTTGATTTAGTGACAAGAAGCTTGACAGCCAGGACTGATCAGTGTCACTATGCCCTGATTGGTAAGTACTGTTGTGCTGGGGAGGTCGTGTCTAACCTGTCTCATCATCATCCACCTCTCCACTGAGTTCAGAAGCACGGATGAGTCGAGCCTCCATCACCTCCATCTCCATAGACTCCATCTCTTTCTTCATGGTGTCAAATTTGACCTGGTGGATCAGGGATAATAAGCAGCTTCTATAACAATGGCAACAAAACTCTCCAAAGATTAATCAAGAAGGTGGTTTTGAAAAGGTCTATTATAGTGTTAAGACTGGAGCAACTGTGTGTAAAAGTTTACGTGGCTCATGGGTCAGGGTGAAGGTTCCTCGTAACATCATTTTGAAACAGTTCAGAGGAGGTCAGAACTGAGTCTGGGTGAAAAATATTACTTAGCTTTACTTTAGCTACATTAAAATAGAACACATTTTCTTATTTATTTTCTCCTTTCTGCTTCTCCCTTTAGGTATCACCACATGGGTCCTCTGCTTCAATATCTTCTTCTTTTAAATCAACCGTCTGCACTTAGCTCCTTCAATACATCCTTGAGTCTTCTCTGAGATCATCCTCTTTTCCTCCTGTTGGCAGGTCAACATCCTTTGTCCAATATATCCACCATCCCTTCTCTGTCCATGACTAAACCAGGTCAGCCTTATCTTCTTTGCTCTTACTCTCCTACTGCTTACACCCAAACTGATTTCAACATTGTAACTCTGTCCGTTGGTCATTGACATGGGAGAAAACAATACCAAAGTGAATAGTGAACAATTACCAAAGCCCCTTTGGGTCAGACAAATTCTGTAGGCCTGCCGCACACAGCAAAGACTAGTTTTTAGTTGTGTAATTATTTAAAGTTGAAAGTGTTATTTTCTTAAAACTGGGTAGTTTCTTTCTTATTTGATGAGCATCTCATTGGTATCTAGACTCTTTTATTTAATAAAAAGTAAACCCAATTCAGCAGTAAATGTCATGACTGTTGTGAGAAAACGAAGCTGGTGTTCATTTGTCATCTGATTTATTATTGCAAAAATGGTAGTCTTGAAATACAAATAACAGTCAAAAACACTGCTACCACAACATTCAGCATATGTTGCACTGCAAAAGCAAAAATGTCCAATTTCATTACACAGTCACAGCAACAATACGAGAATAATTATGGGGCAGGGTGTCCTCCACCCACAGCAACTTGGAATTATAATTTTGTTACCTGGTTCAAGGGGCCCGCACTGCAAACCACAAACTGCAGGTAAGCAGTGCTACTTCAGGAGCGTCCCTCTCCTGAATATGAAGTGCATTCACAGGCTCAAATATCACGTTTTCTGGGCTAGCTGAATGATACCCTCACCTCAAAGTAGAAGTCAAAATGAGGTAGCCCAGAAATACAGTGTTATAGTGGCTAGTGACAACACTTTTCTCTATTGTGCATGCATGTGTGCATGTTTCTTTACCTGCAGGTCCTTCATGTCCTTCTCCAGACGTAGTCTCTCAGAAGTTTCTGTCTCCAGCAATTGGGAGGCAGATTCCCCAGTGTTACGCTCATCAGCCAGCTCTGCTGACAGCTCTGTGATCTGGAGATTAAGTGCGAATATTGACAAATCTTATATTAACGTATAGTACTTGGAACTGTCAAAAATTGTGAGATTTTATTTTAGGGCCAGTTTGGAGATTAAAACCTTTAGATGCAAAATTTGTTGTTAGGAACTAATAGATGGGGTTCCATCTGGGACCTGATAAGTACAACACGAGAACTAACTAAGTAACTAAGCCTTGCTAAACAAAGAGGTTATATTTCAGTTGTCATTTGTCTTTATGTCTTAGCAGGATGATATACAAACAACAACACCAAATGTTAAGAATTATAGAGGGGACAAAGGAAGAACCATGCCGAACACTCCAGCTCAAAAGTTTGGGTCACTTCAAAATGTAATTGTTTTTCAAGAAAAAGACTTCTGCTTTCACCTAGCATAAATGAATCATAACCCTGTTAAATCACAGGGTCATAAATCACAATTATCATCATCGCTCATCATAAGTCATTGACATGATATTCATGAATTAAATCTATATCTATGTTGGAATGCACATGACCAATGTTAGCAAACATCACTCCAGCGTACCATGTGCAGTTTTTCTTTCCTTCAAGTTCATCAAGTTCATGTAATAATGGAGATTAGCTTTCTGATGAGACTTGAGAAATATGCTAACAATTTTAAATTTGTTACTCCCATACAGATTTTGAGAATTCTATTGACTATTTTTAGGAGTAACTCAAATCTCAAAGTGTGTGCACGCGTGCGTGTGTGTGTATTTTTACCCGGCTCTCGAGACGGTCACTGTTGAGTCTCAGCTCATTCCTCTCTTTCTCTGCCTTCTCCAGCCTCTGCTTGAGTTGCTGGATCTCTTCCTGAGAGGAAATATGCAAAAGATGGTTTTATTTATTTATGTATTTAAAAGGGACAATGCAGTTTAATATAGTTCCAATATGGAGCATGAAACTGATGTGCTGCAATGTAGAGCCTATAGTTTTTGCTAATTTTCAACCCTTGTCGGGCTTTTACATTCACAATACACAAACAAAATTACAACACTCAATTACTTAAAACCATATTACGCTCTGATTAAAAAACTCTAAAGAATTCAGTGTGGACAACAGCATTAAAAAAACAACCCCAAAAAGCAGAAAACCTGGAGAAAAAATGTAAAATTATTTTCAAAAGTACTTGTAAAATTATAATATGATTAATTAAAATGCCTACAGCACTGATTTACCTTTAACTAACCTTTGACCTGTAAAAGACTTCAGTGGAAAGTGTGTTCCACAGATGACAAGCCTTCATAGAAAATGATAACTGTCTGAATTAGATCTGCAAGATGGCATTTTACAGTAGCCTTTCATGTACATGTTAAGTCCATTGTGTAAATATACTTAATTTAATAATAATGTTTTTCTCAATTTATCTAAACTGTACCATGTGTTTTAATAAATAATAATAATAATAATATCCCCTTTGGGGCTGCGCCAAGAAGGGTATCCAGTTTAAAACATCAAACATGCAGGGCTATCTGCGGTGGTGACCCATTTACCTCAGATGTTACTGAATGGAAATGATGTTTAACTGATTAAATTATATCATAAAAGAAACTACAGCTGTGACACTTGATACAAACCCTTCAGCATTCATTACACAGTTGGTCATAATTTCAGGATTTGTCATATAAAATTAAGGAGAAGGCATTTCTGAAATTGTTGAAAATACAAAATAAAGTAACTATTAAAAGTCTATATCAACAAATTCATCAGTAGTCCATTCCACCACAAAACCAGCGACTGCTTTTTGTCCATTAAATCACTACACTCACTACACAGCTGTATTTCAGATATGTACCACCAGTGTAGTAACTCTGTATGTGTTCATGTGCTTAAACTTACTTCCTTGCCACGGATCTGCTCCTCAGTGAGCTGCACCTCTATCAGAGGTCTGACAGTGGTGAACAGCTTCCACCATGGCCAGCCTTTGACACCACGATTCTTCTTTATGTTCTTCTGGATGCAGCGGATTGCCAGATCCTGAATCTGTTACATAAATACAACAACATTAAGAAAAAGACCACAAAACTGAACAATGAAAGTATTACTGATGCAAAAAGGATGATAACCAAAAAAGAACTATGTGGGGAGCCTTTGACGTTTCTTCCTGATTGTACCAAAAAGAGATTTGAAGATTTAAAGCTTTAATTTGAAGCCTCAAAGACAGATCGTACCAGTAACAACTAGTGGTCAGCTGCAATTATAGTGGTCACAAACGTCCAAATGATTCACAGAACGCGTTGATTCCAGTTCCAACACAAAGGCAAGAATTCATTCTAAGGATCATCACCCAGACATGAAAGTGTCACAATTTGAAATGTCAGTTTAATATTAAATGTTTAACACTAAAACCACCAAGAGGGTCATTCTGACTGCATAGAAATGAATGCAAAACCACTATTGAAGTACTGTAACATGAGCCAGAGTGAGCTAAATGTGATAAACAAATATATAAGGGACTGTAGTTAAATAAAAGATGAACAATTAGGCTACTGCAGGCCTGAACGGGTCATGCAAAAAAAGTGATCTCTCAAATGATATGAAGTCATTTTGAGGCAAAAGAACATTTTGCCATTTATTCTATTCTATTCTATTCTATTCTTGTCACCAGGCAGAAGCCGCAATCAGTTGTTGGCAAAGTGACTTTTATATATCCTTTATTTATCCAGGTATAAACACTCACTGAGATTAAAAACGTGTTTTTCAAGAGGCATCTGGCCAAGAGGGCAGCAGAAAGTACAATAAATATAATAAGATAACAGTTCCATAAAGATATCTCTGAAGTGGCCAAAAAGGACTGCATTGATTATAATGTAGAACACATAGTGGGTACAATAAAGGCAGAATCATAAAGATACTTACAAAAGAGGTTTTGAAATGTATAAATAGGTTAACCACTTCATAACTTCTGTTCACTACAGGCATAACAAGTATAACCAAAGATATTGACATTAAAAACACACAAAAACGTCAGAAATCACTTTTTTGGAGACAACTTTTTGGCACAATAGCAGATCAGGGTGGGCATTGCGTGACAGAGTGCACGCAGTACCGGACATGTTGCTGGCTATGCAGAGAAGCAGCGGAGCCCAATTTAAACCGAGCAGAGATTGTGTCAATAAACAGCAAAGTTGGACAGGTTTCAGGGAAGAAGAAGGGCTGCAGTGTGTTTCACTGATGAGAGGCTGTAGGTCTGGTGATCAGAGGAAGATGTGGAAAAGAAAAAAAATTTGAACTTTTCTAATTTTATAATAGTTATTTTACATGTAATATGTATATCTAATAATTCATTTATAACTTTTCATAAAGTTCTTCTTCAGTAATAATTAAATATTTACATGTATTAGCTACTCTGTTATTTGTTGTACCCTGTGTTTATTATTTTTTTTATAATATATATTTTAACTTTACGATACTTTAACTTTGACCCAGCATTTTGAGTTTCATGCCTTTTTATATTATTATGTTCTAGTTTGTATAGTTTAGAATCAGAATCAGAATCAGAAGGACTTTATTGCCAAATGTTGGTCAGGTATACAACATCAGGAAATTGCTGCGGTACTCAGTGCGAACATACTATAGGCAAATGCTTAAATAAA